>JABSTQ010000879.1:0-59371 GCA_013358835.2 Ixodes persulcatus
AACTCAGGCCAAATCGATACTGCGAAGAGTACTCATCGCAACGAAAAAAGCTTGTGTTTTGGTCCTGGGCCAGGGGCCCATTTTGGAAAATTACTAAAGTTCGGGATAATTAAGTTAATTATTTTAGCGTAATTATCTTTTTAATATTGTGTTTAAGCGCATGGTTTCAATTAGAAAATTGCTCAGCATCGTCGAAAAACACTAAATCAACAAATTGCAGACCGATATAAGGCACGTGAAGCATTTTATGACTTTCTGAAAAACCGCACGAATTCGACGGGTTTTTAAGTTTCGGTTTGCTATCGGAGCGCATGTCGGCCCCGGCGGCACCGCGCCCCGTGGAGAGATAGTGCAACCAACCTCTGCTGCGCCGTCATCGCGCGACGCCGCAGAGGCTGGTTGCACTATTTCTCCACTGGGCGCGGTGCCGCCGGGGCTGAGATGCGCTCCGATTGCAAACCGAAACTTAAAAACACGTCGAATTTGTGCGGTTTCTCAGAAAGCCGTAAAATGCTTCGCCTGCCTTCTATCGTTCTGCAATTTGCTGATTTAGTGTTTTTCAACGATGCTGAGCAATTTTCTAATTGAAACTATGCCATTAAACACGATATTAAAAAGTTAATTACGCAAAAATAATTACCAACTTAATTATCCCGGACTTTAATAATTTTCCTAAATGGGCCCCTGGCCCACGATCAAAACGACACAAGCTTCTTTTCGTTGCGATGAGTAGTTATCGCTGGAGCGATTTGGCTTGAGTTTTCTGAAACACCCTGTATATATATATATATATATATATATATTGGAAGACTGTTGATGAATAGATGGGTTTATACAATGAGCGAGGAGCGATTACAGTGGTGTCGCCAATATGAAGGTTCGAGCAACGGCCGAGCACAGCACGAGCTTCTGGCGCTGCACGTGATCTGCGGGCACCGGTCGAAATCCATGGCTTCTTCTTTCGTCCTAACAGGTACCTGCCCTTGCGAAGAGGTCCGGTCCACCGGCCCTTCAGGTTAGGGAGCTTGGCGGTGATAGGGTTTGAGGCGGGCGATGTGGACGATATCAGTAGACTTTGTGCGGTTGTCTCGTGGCGGAAGTACCGCGATTACTTCGTAGTTGGTAGGTGACAGCTGGCGAGAAATTCGGAAAGGGCCTCGGAATTGTTTTTGGAGCTTTTCGCATTTTCCGGGCTGGCGGGACGGTGTCCAAACAAGAACCTCCTCACCCATGTTGTATGAAACTGGAGGGTGGTGCTCGGAATGACGAATGATTTGTTGTTGTTGTGATGCAAGCGTGCGAATACGTGATAGCTGTCTGACTTCTTCAGCACGGTAGAGAACGTCTTGGGCGTAATTATCGAGAGAAGAATCTTCTATATATGGCAACAATGTGTCAATGGTAGATAACGGCTCGCGAGCATATAGTAGATAATAAGGGGAGTAACCAGTAGTGGCTTGACGGCTGGTGTTATAAGCGTATGTAACGTAGGGCAAAATAAAATCCCAGTTGTCCTGATCATCAGTAATATACATGGACATCATATCGGCTAGCGTATGATTAAATCGTTCTGCCAAGCCATTCGTTTGGGGATGGTAGGCGGTCGTGATGTGATGAATAGTGTTCGCAAGGCGGCAAACTTCATGGAGGAGGTTTGCAACAAAAGGCGTTCCTCGGTCTGTGATGATAGACTGGGGGGCGCCGTGTCGGAGAAGGATGGAATGAAGAAAGAAATCGGCTGCATGAAGGGCCGTGGCGGTCGGGAGCGCTTTGGTTTCGGCGTAGCGTGTTAAGTAGTCGATAGCTACGATGATCCATCGGTTTTTGGCTTGTGACTGGGGGAAGGGCCCCAGAAAGTCAATTCCAATGCGCTCGGATGGGTGGTTCGTTGGAGAAAGGGGTCGGAGAGGCCCAGGAGGTGCTGTTGTGGGTCTTTTCTTGGTCTGGCATGAATGGCATGCGCGAACATACTTATTTATAGTACGGTGCATGCCAGTCCAGAAGAATCTAGCGCGTATTCTGAAATACGTTTTAGCAAAGCCGAGGTGACCGGCTGTGGGGTCGTCGTGATTCGCTTGAATAATTTGTTTCTGTAAATGTCGCGGAACGACAAGAAGCCATTGTCGTCCTTGGGGCTCGTAGTTGCGTCTATAAAGGACATTATTCTGAATAATGAAGAGACGGGCGCGTCGTTTAGTGCGTTGAGTGCAGGATGTTGCGACGCCTTGTAAGTAATGAATCAGCGGTTTCAAGGAATCGTCGGACAGTTGCGCTGAAGCCATGTCGATGTTATCGAGAGTTGCTGTAGCATGCGAGGTTTGTGTCTGAAGAGAAATGGTTGTATCGTCGGCAAGAGGACATCGAGATAATCCGTCAGCGTCGAGGTGTCGTTTCCCTGATTTGTAGACGACGGTGAAAAGGTAGTCTTGAAGCTTTAAGGACCAACGACCAAGACGTCCCGAGGGGTCCTTTAGGCTAGCCAACCAGCAAAGCGCGTGGTGATCAGTCACGATACGAAATGGGGATCCATACAAATAGGGACGAAACTTGGAGACAGCCCAGACGACGGCTAAGCATTCTTTTTCAGTAGTCGAAAAGTTGCGTTCGCCCTTGTTAAGTGTTCGGCTAGCATAGGCAATGACACGTTGCGGGCCATTGTGGTTTTGAGCGAGAACGGCGCCTATACCGTGGCCACTGGCATCGGTTCGAATCTCGGTGTCGGCACCTTCGACGAAGTGGCCCAAAACTGGAGCCGACGTTAATGCTGTCTTGAGTGTTTCAAATGATGTTTCCTGGTGTGGGCCCCATTCAAAAGATGCGTCTCTGCATAGCAGATGATTAAGCGGCTCAGCGATATGAGAAAATCCGGAAATAAATTTTCTGAAGTACGTGCATAAGCCCAGAAATGTTCTCAAGTCTTTGACATTTTGTGGGACGGGGAAGTCGGACACAGCTCGTGTTTTGTCTGGGTCTGGGCGTATTCCATCTGCGCTGACCAGGTGACCGAGCACTTTGATTTTCTTGGCGGCAAAAATACATTTTTTTGAGTTCAATTGTAACCCAGCGGCACGAATGCAGTCAAGGACCGTGCGGAGACGAGATAGGTGGTCGTCGAAGTTTGAAGAAAAGACAACAATATCGTCCAGGTAACAAAGACAGATGTTCCAAGAGAGGCCACGAAGGAGAACGTCCATCATGCGCTCGAATGTCGCAGGCGCATTACAGAGGCCGAAGGGCATAACGTTGAAGTGGTAAAGGCCTTCAGGTGTTATAAATGCTGTTTTATGTTTATCAGCCGAAGTAACTGGAACTTGCCAATAGCCACTTCGGAGGTCCATGGATGAAAAGTATGACGAGCCTTGTAGCGTGTCAAGCGTATCATCTATCCGGGGAAGTGGGTATACGTCTTTTCGAGTCACTTTGTTGAGGCGGCGATAGTCGACACAGAAGCGCCAGGTACCATCCTTCTTTTTTACGAGAACGACGGGCGACGACCAGGGACTGGAGGAAGGCTCGATCACTCCTTTGTCCAGCATGTCAGTGATGTGATTTTGTATCAATCTTCGTTCTGCAGCGGACGTTCGGTATGGTCTGCTTCTGAGGGGCGGGGAGTCACCGGTGTCAATATGATGCTCCACAAGTGTGGTACGGGTTAATACCTGGTCAGTGAAATCGAAGACACTGCTATATGATGCAAGAAGAGTGCGCAATTTGAGACGTTCGCCTTGGACGACGGTTGAGGCGATCATCCTCTCCAGTTTTTCGGTGACGTTATTTTCCACAATTGGTCTGGTATGAGCGGCAGTCGTGGAAAGTGAAGCCAAGCTGTGTTCAATATGAACTTGGAGGGTTGCAATGCGCGTTCTTCGGGGGAAGATTTGAGGGTGGGTCGAAGTGTTGGTTATCCATATGTGACACTTATCGTCTGCAATGGTGGCGAGAGAATAGGGAATCACGATTCCTTTTTTCTCTAGCCCGGTATGAAGAGGTTCGATGAGAGCGACAGTACTTGCGACTGGGTTGGCGACGACGAGAGTTGCAACGACTGCCGACTGGGGCGGTAGGAGTAAATCCTGTTCAATGTGAAGAGCGGCTAGTGGTGCTTCAAAATGTTCATTACCGTCCTCTGTAGGGCTGAGATGAATCTCACGATTCGCACAGTCAATGAAGGCGGCGGTTGAAGATAAGAAATCCCATCCAAGGATGACGTCCGCGATGCAACTTGTGAGGACAGTGAACAGGATAACATATCGACTGCGGCCTACCTTCACTGATGCGGAACAGTATCCGAGCGGCTGAACCAATTCGCCGCTACCCATACGTAACAGGTGTCCACTGGAGGGGGCGTAAGTACTTTGCGCAAGTGTCGTCGGAGGCGTTCAGGAATACACGATTTGAATGCGCCAGTGTCTATTAGAGCATCAAATGTTTGTCGTCCAATTTCCACAGTTATGTTAGTTGGTCCTACAAACGGAGGATTTGCCACAAATTGTGCAGGTGCAGCCTGACCTCCATTGTCGATGCAGGCTGCGGTGTTCAGTTTGACTGGTGGGAGGTGGAAGGCACAGCGTCATTGAAGGGCGAAATGGAACGGCGACGAGGAGGATAAGGCGAGGATGAACGACCACGACGGGCTTCAGCTGGCGCGACAGGGCTTGGAGAGCGGCGGTCATAAGGGGCTCGTCCGGCGTTAATGTTGGAGGGAGGGAGACCGTAGGGTGTTGCGAAAGGCCGGGAAGCGAAGTTATCACTGCGGTGAGTATTGTAGGAGTAACTGTTGTCTTCGTTGTTACCCTGGTATTGATTCCGAGGAGGGGAGCGAGTAGTGTCCCCCATACGGCGTCGGCAATACCGGAGAATATGGCCAGGGGTGTGGCAGTAAAAGCATACTGGCCGGTTATCGTCGGTTCTCCAGATATCCGCTCGGCGAGGCGTCCGTTGGGTCTGCCAGGGTGTTGCAGTGGGTGGGGCTGTAAATGCTTGGTAGGCGCAGAACGGTGTGGGGGGAGGTGCTGTTGGTACATAGACAGATGGAGGTTTGCCCAAGGGCTCTAGGACAGCACGGAGTTCATCGCGGACAGTGGACGCGATGTCATGAGTTTGACCGGGTGGTTGCAAAACGGGCGGCGTTGTGCGCTGCTGGCCCAGAAAGAAACGCAGCTCTTCACGGATGATGGTCCGTATCAAGCTCGACAGACTGAAGTCGGTGTGTAATCCTGCAGACACCTCAGGGAGGCGCTCGAAAGGTCTTTTAAGGATTCGCGCGTTGTCTAATTCCTCGTACTTTCGACATTCTGACACGAGATTAGCCACTGTTTTCGGAGATCTCGGGGCGACGATGGAAAAAAAGTTCTTGTGGTAGGCCCTTGAAAAGATGACGGATCTTGTCATTTTCACTCATCTGGGGATCCACTCGGTGACACAGTCGGAGAACATCCTCAATGTAGGCTGTGGATGACTCGGCTGTCGATTGGTACCGGTGCAGCAATTGGTCTTGTGCCCTTTGTTTGCGATGTTCCGGCTGGCCAAAAGCGTCAGAGAAAGATGTCTTGAATCCGTCCCAGGGATTTATTACCTCTTCGTGGTTATCGTACCATCGAAGGGCTGTATCCTTTAGAAACAATACGACATTGGCCAACTTAAAGGAATCGTCCCATCCGTAGTGCTGGCTCACCCGTTCGTAGCTCTTAAGCCAGTCTTCGACGTCTGATTCGGCGTTTCCACTGAATAACTCAGGGTCCCACTGGCGGTGTTTAATGGTTACGGTGGGCGCACGGGACCGGCTTCCGTTGCCCTCGTCGTCAGGCATGTTGGGTTGTCGGGCGGTACGACCTCTGCGGTGCGCCAGGTCTTGGCGAGAAGTGCGAGAGGTAGGGTGTCGCTGACCTCCACCAACCTGGAAGACTGTTGATGAATAGATGGGTTTATACAATGAGTGAGGAGCGATTACAGTGGTGTCGCCAATATGAAGGTTCGAGCAACGGCCGAGCACAGCACGAGCTTCTGGCGCTGCACGTGATCTGCGGGCACCGGTCGAACTCCATGGCTTCTTCTTTCGTCCTAACAATATATACACATATATATATATATATATATATATATATATATATATATATATGCTGTAAACGACATAATTTTCGCGGGCTCAATTTTTCGCGAATCGGGCCAAAGTTGAAGAATTTAAATTTTTTGCGGGTTTTAATTTTCGCGAGCCGAAATATCCTCACTGTATCTTTCAATGTGTTGAAAATTTGCCCGAATTGTTCGCGGGATCTATTTTTCGCGAAATGCAGACGATACGCGACATTCGCGAAAATTAGGTCCTCGCGAAGATTAAGTCGTTTACAGTATATATATATATATATATATATATATATATATATATATATATATATATATATATATATATATATATATATATATATATATATATATATATATATACAGGGTGTTTGAGAGAACTCAGGCCAAATCGCTCCTGCAAAAACTACTCATCGCAACGAAAAAAAGCTTGTGTCGTTTTGCTCCTGGGCTAGGGGCCCATTTAGGAAAATTACCAAAGTCCGGGATAATTAAGTTGTTAATTATTTTTGCGTAATTAACTTTTTTAATATTGTGTTTAAGGGCATGGTTTGAATTAGAAAATTGCTCAGCATCGTCGAAAAACACTAAATCAACAAAGTGCAGAACGATAGAAGGCACGCGAAGCATTTTACGGCTTTCTGAAAAACCGCAAAAATTCGACGGGTTTTTAGGTTTCGGTTTGCTATCGGATCGCATCTAGGCCCCGGCGCCACCGCGCCCCGTGGAGAGATAGTACAACCACCCTCTGCTGCGCTGTCATCGCGCGACGCAGTAGAGGCTGCGTCGCGCGATGACGGCACATCAGCATTCGCCGATGTGTTTGGCAAACCCCAGCACCCGAAGCAGTAAGCGCGCGAGCAACTATTGCGCCACTATCAAAGGCCCACAGAAACATCAACAGCGTACTTTGAGGACGTCCTTCGTGTATGCCGCCGAGTTGATGCTGAAATGGCCAAAGACGAAAAAATTGACCGCATCTCCACGTGGTGAATGATGTTGCTTGGGGCGCAGCTCTGGTTGTGCTTGTCCGCGTAGACGCCGAGCCGCAGCATGCCGAGCCTTTTCATTCATGTCAGTAGGAGAATGTGTGGTTTTCTTCTTTTTCATTTTAAGAAGACAAATGGGATGGCATCTCAGAACCCCCTACTCTTTTTTTTTCTTCTTTTTTTTTCATTATTGCTTTTCATCTTTTTTCATTTATTCTTTGCCCTACACGAGCACGTGAGCACGTGAGCACCCGACGCCGGACGGCGGACGGACATACGGACATGGCTATCCCCTAAGGAGCTTCGCCCCTAAAAATTCGTCACATCTTTAAGGGAACTTTGCAAGAGCTCCTCTCAGTCGTGGCTCCGAAAGCACCTGCTACAACAGAGCGCTTGATCGCAGATAGCCGACAGAACGAAGAGCTCGATAGTGCACGGATCACCAAAAAACCATTCGAGCGACTCCCAGAGGTGTCCCAGGAAACAACTCCCGACACAAACCTTGCTTCGCTCATCCGCACCATCTAAGCGAAGTGTTTGGTAACTTCGTCGCACAGCGAAAACCATCTAGTGACGAACACCAAACAAATACTGGCGTACATGGCATAAAGGAGGCAATTCAAAGCGAACTGCGCGCTGCTCTGGGGCACGTCACGCCTGCAGCATCTCCTTACGCACCAGCAGCACCGTCCCAACTCCGATCTGCGACATATCCGACGATGCCATCGCGGCTAGCGGTGGACCCTTCAGAGCCATAAAGGTGCCGGACGAAGTGGCTCCCGTGGTGCCTCCACACATGTCCGAGAATCCAACTGCGATTAGCGGTGGACCCCACGGAGACATGGAGGTGCCAGACGAGGCCCCTTCTTTGATGCCTCCCGACATGTCCGCGGATCCCACTGTGGCTAGCGGTGGATCCTTCGGAGACATTCCGGTGCCGGAGGAGGCGCTTCTCGTGGCGGATCTCGACATGTCTGAGGACCCCACTGCGGCTAGCGGTGGACTCACGGAGACATGGAAGTGCCGGACTAGGCCCCTCCCGTAGTGCTTCCCGATATGACCGCAACCCCGCACTAAGCCTAGCTCCGGAAACAACATACCCGCAATGACATCAGTGTCACTGCCGGTGACGCCCACGGAAGTCCGTAGCCTAACACGCTGAACGGCCCGAATCCTGCAGGTGTACGTCCTTGAAATACCAGGACCACCAGTTTATACGCAAAGGCCTAACACGCCATCACTCGACGCAAGTCAAACAAACAGAAAATCTTGTAAATCTTATCGCGGCTAGCGGTGGACCCTTCAGAGACATGGAGGTGCCGGACGAGGCGCTTCCCGTGGCGCTTCCTGACATGTCCGAGGACCCCACGGCGGCTAGCGCTGGACCCCACAGAGACATGCAGGTGCCGGGCGAGGCCCCTCCGGTGGTGCCTGCCGACATGTCCGAGGATCCCACTGCGGCTAGCGGTGGACCCCACGGAGACATGGGGGTGGGAGACGAAGCACCTCCCGTGGTGCCTCACGACATGTCCGGGGATCCCAATGCGGCTAGCGGTGGATCCTTTCGAGATATGGAAGTGCCGGACAAGGCGCTGCCCGTGGCGACTCTTGACATGTTCAAAGATCCCACTGCGGCTAGCGGTGGATCCTACGGGGAGACGGAGGTGCTAGACAAGGCCCCTCCCGTGGTGCCTCACAACATGTCCGAGGATTACATTGCGACTAGCGGTGGACCTTTCAGAGACATTGAGGTGCCGGACAAGGCGCTTCCCGTGGCGCCTCCCGACAAGTCCGAGGATCCCACTGCGGCTAGCGCTGGACCCCACGGAGACATGGAGGTGCCGGACGAGGCGCCTCCCGTGGCGCCTCCCTACATGTCTGAGGATCCCACTGCGGCTAGCGCTGGACCCCACAGAGAAATGGAGGTGTTGTACGAGGCGCTTCCCGTGGCGCCTCTCGACATGTCCGAGGATCCCATTGCGGCTAGCGGTGGACCCTTCAGAGACATGGAGGTGCCGGATGAGGCCCCTCCCGTGGTGCCTCCGACATGTCCGAAAATAACATCGCGGCTAGCGGTGGACCCTTCAGAGACATGGAGGTGCCGGACGAGGCGCCTCCACACATGTCTGAGGATCCCACTGCGATTAGCGGTGGACCCTACGGAGATATGAAGATGCTGGACTAGGCGTCTCCCGTGGCGCCTCCTGACATGTCCGAGGATCCCATTGCGACTAGCGGTGGACCCTACCGAGACATCGAGGTGCAGGACGAGGCACTTCCCGTGGCGCCTCTCGACATGTCCGAGGATCCCATTGCGGCTAGCGGTGGACCCTCCAGAGACATGGAGGTGCCGGACGAGGCGCCTACCGTGGCGCCTCCACACATGTCTGAGGATCCCACTGCGATTAGCGGTACACCCTACGGAGACATGAAGGTGCTCGACTAGGCGTCTCCCGTGGTGCCTCCCGACATGTCCGAGGATCCCATCGGGGCTAGCGGTGGACTCACGGAGACATGAAGGTGCCGGACGAGACCACTCCCGTGGTGCGTCCTGACATGTTCGAGCATCCCACTGCGGCTAGCGGAGGACCCTTGAGAGACATGGAGGAGCCGGAGAAGGCGCTTCCAGTGGTGCCTCCCAACATGTCCGAGGATTCCACTGCGGCGAGCGGTGGACCCCACGGAGATATGGAGGTGCTAGACGAGGCCCCTCCCGTGGTGCCTCCCAACATGCCCGAGGATCCCACTCCGGCTAGCGGTGGAGCCCTCCGAGACATGAGGTGCCAGACGAGGCCTATCCCATGGTGCCTCCCGACATGTCCGATGATCCCACTTCGGCTAGCAGTGGATCCTTTAGAGATATGAAAGTGCCGGACGAGGCGCCTCCCGTGGCGCCTCCCGACATGTCTGAGGATCCCACTGCGGCTAGTGGTGGACCCACGGAGACATGGAGGTGCCGGACGAGGCGCTTCCACCGGTACCCCTCGACATATCCGAGGATCTCATTCCGGCTAGCGGTGCACCTTAAGAAGACATGGAGGTGCCGGACAAGGCGCCCCCCGTGGCGCCTCCCAACATGTCCGAGGATCCCACTGCGAGTAGCGGTGGACCCAACGGAGACATGATGGTTCAGGACGAGGCGCTTCCCGTGGCTCCTTTCGACACATCCGAGGATCCCCATGCGGCTAGCGGTGGACTCTTCAGAGATATTAAGGTGCCGGACGAGGCGCTTCCCATGGCGGCTCTCGACATGTCCGAGGATCCCACTGCGGCTAGCGGTGGACTCACGGAGACATGGAGGTGCCGGACGAGGCTCCGCCCGTGGTGCTTCCCGGCATGTCCGAGAATCCCATCGCGGCTAGCGGTGGACCCTTCAGAGAAAAGGAGGTGCCGGACCAGGCGCCTCCCTTGGCGCCTCCACACATGTCCAAGGATCCCCCTGCGATTAGCGGTGGACCCTATGGTGGACCCTATGTGCTGGACGAGGCGTCTCCTGTGGAGCCTCCCAACATGTCCGAGGATCCCACTGTGGCTAGTGGTGGACCCCACTGAGACATGGAGGTGCCAGACGAGGCCCCTCTTGTGGTGCCTCCCGTCATGTCCGAGGATCCCATCGCGGCAAGCGGTGGACCCTTCAAAGACATGGAGGTGCCGGACGAGGCCCCTCCCGTGGTGCCTCCCGACATGTCCGAGTATCCCACTGCGACTAGCGGTGGACCCTACGAAGAAATGGAGGTGTTGTTCGAGGTGTCTCCTGTGGTGCCTCCCAATATGTCCGAGGATCCCACTGCGGCTAGCGATGGACCCCACAGAGAGACGGAGGTGCCGGAAGAGGCCTCTTCCGTGGTGCTTCCCAAAATGTCCGAGGATCCCCCTGCGGCTAGCGGTGGACCCCATGGAGACATCAAGGTGACAGACGAGGCCCCTTCTGAGGTGCCTCCCGACAAGTCCGCGGATCCCAGTGCGGCTAGCGGTGGACTCACAGAGACATGGAGGTGCCGGACGAGGCGCTTCCCGTGGCGTTTGCTGACATGTCTAAGGATCCCACTGCGGCTAGCGCTGGACCCCACGGAGACATGGAGGTGCCGGACGAGGCCCCTCCCGATGTGCCTGCCGACATGTCCGAAGATCCCACTGCGGCAAGCGGTGGACATTTCAGAGACATGGAGATGCCGGACGAGGCGCCTCCGCACATGTCTGAGGATCCCACTGCGATTAGCGGTGGACCCTACGGAGATATGAAGATGCTGGACTAGGCGTCTCCCGTGGCGCCTCCTGACATGTCCGAGGATCGCATTGCGACTAGCGGTGGACCCTACCGAGACATCGAGGTGCAGGACGAGGCACTTCCCGTGGCGCCTCTCGACATGCCCGAGGATCCCACTGCGGCTGGCGGTGGACCCTCCAGAGACATGGAGGTTCCGGACGAGGCGCCTACCGTGGCGTCTCCACACATGTCTGAGGATCCCACTGCGATTAGCGGTGGACACTACGGAGACATGGAGGTGCAGGACGAGGCGCTTCCCGTGGCGCCTCTCGCCATGTCCGAGGATCCCATTGCGGCTAGCGGTGGACCCTTCAGAGACATGGAGGTGCCGGACGAGGCGTCTCTCGTGGCGCCTCCCAACATGTCCGAGATCCCATTACGACTAGCGGTGGACCCTACCGAGACATGAAGGTGCAGGACGAGGCGCTTCCCGTGGCGCCTCTCGCCATGTTCGAGGATCCCATTGCAGCTAGCGGTGGACCCTTCAGAGACATGGAGGTGGCGGATGAGGCCCCTCCCGTGGTGCCTCCGACATGTCCGAGAATAACATCGCGGCTAGCGGTGGACCCTTCAGAGACATGGAGGTGCCGGACGAGGCGCCTCCCGTGGCGCCTCCACACATGTCTGAGGATCCCACTGTGATTAGCGGTGCACCCTACGGAGACATGAAGGTGATCGACTAGGCGTCTCGCGTGGTTCCTCCCGACATGTCCGAGGATCCCCTCGGGGATAGCGGTGGAATCACGGAGACATGAAGGTGCCGGACGAGCCCCCTCCCGTGGTGCTTCCTGACATGTTCGAGCATCCCACTGCGGCTAGCGGAGGACCCTTGAGAGACATGGAGGAGCCGGAGAAGGCGCTTCCAGTGGTGCCTCCCAACATGTCCGAGGATCCCACTGCGGCGAGCGGTGGACCCCACGGAGATATGGAGGTGCGAGACGAGGCCCCTCCCGTGGTGCTTCCCAACATGCCCGAGGATCCCACTCCGGCTAGCGGTTGACCCCACCGAGACATGAGGTTCCAGACGAGGCCTATCCCATGGTGCCTCCCGACATGTCCGATGATCCCACTGCGGCTAGCAGTGGATCCTTTAGAGATATGAAAGTGCCGGACGAGGCGCCTCCCGTGGCGCCTCCCGACATGTCTGAGGATCCCACTGCGGCTAGCGGTGGACCCACGGAGACATGGAGGTGCCGGACGAGGCGCTTCCAGCGGTACCCCTCGACATGTCCGAGGATCCCACTCCGGCTAGCGGTGCACCTTAAGAAGACATGGAGGTGCCGGACAAGGCGCCTCCCGTGGCGCCTCCCAACATGTCCGAGGATCCCACTGCGAGTAGCGGTGGACCCTACGGAGACATGGAGGTTCAGGACGAGGCACTTCCCGTGGCTCCTTTCGACACATCCGAGGATCCCATTGCGGCTAGCGGTGGACTCTTCAGAGATATTAAGGTGCCGGACGAGGCGCTTCCCGTGTCGGCTCTCGACATGTCCGAGGATCCCACTGCGGCAAGCGGTGGACTCGCGGAGACATGGAGGTGCCGGACAAGGCCCCGCCCGTGATGCTTCCCGACATGTCCAAGAATCCCATCGCGGCTAGCGGTGGACCCTTCAGAGAAAAGGAGGTGCCGAACCAGGCGCCTCCCTTGGCGCCTCCACAAATGTCCGAGGATACCTGCGATTAGCTGTGGACCCTATGGAGACATAGAGGTGCTGGACGAGGCGTCTCCTGAGGAGCCTCCCAACATATCCGAGGATCCCACAGTGGCTAGTGGTGGACCCCTTGGAGACATGGAGGTGCCAGACAAGGCCCCTAACGTGGCGCGACCCGACATGTCCGCGGATCCCACTGCGGCTAGTGGTGGACTCACGGAGACATGTAGGTGCCGAACGAGACCCCTCCCGTGGTGCTTCCCAAAATGTTCGAGCATCCCACTGCGGCTAGCGGTGGACCCTTGAGAGACATGGAGGAGCCGGAGAAGGCGCTTCCCGTGGTGCCCCCAACATGTCCGAGGATCCCACTGCGGCTAGCGGTGGACCCCACGGAGACATGGGGGTGCCAGACGAAGCCCCTCCCGTGGTGCCTCCCGACATGTCCGAGGATCCCACTGCGGCGAGCGGTGGACCCCACGGAGATATGGAGGTGCTAGACGTTGCCCCTCGCGTGGTGCCTCCCAACACGCCCGAGGATCCCACTCTGGCTAGCGGTGGACCCCACCGAGACATGAGGTGCCAGACGAGGCCTATCCTGTGGTGCCTCACTACATGTCCGATGATCCCACTGCGGCTAGCAGTGCATCCTTTGGAGATATAGAAGTGCCGGACGAGGCACCTCCCGTGGCGCCTCCCGACATGTCGGAGGATCCCACTGCGGCTAGTGGTGGACCCGACGGAGACATGGAGGTGCCGGACGAGGCGCTTCCAGCGGTACCCCTCGACATGTCCGAGGATCCCATTCCGGCTAGCGGTGCACCTTAAGAAGACATGGAGGTGCCGGACAAGGCGCCCCCCGTCGCGCCTCCCAACATGTCCGAGGATCCCACTGCGAGTAGCGGTGGACCCTACGGAGACATGGAGGTTCAGGACGAGGCGCTTCCCGAGGATCCCCATGCGGCTAGCGGTGGACTCATCAGAGATATTAAGCTGCCGGACGAGGCACTTCCCGTGGCGGCTCTCGACATGTCCGAGGATCCCACTGCGGCTAGCGGTGGACTCACGGATACATGGAGGTGCCGGACGAGGCTCCGCCCGTGGTGCTTCCCGACATGTCCGAGAATCCCATCGCGGCTAGCGGTGGACCCTTCAGAGAAAAGGAGGTGGCGGACCTGGCGCCTCCCTTGGCGCCTCCACACATGTCCGAGGATCCCCCTGCGATTAGGGGTGGACCCTATGGAGACATGGAGGTGCTGGACGAGGCGTCTCCTGTGGAGCCTCCCAACATGTCCGAGGATCCCACTGTGGCTAGTGGTGGACCCCACTGAGACATGGAGGTGCCAGACGAGGCCCCTCTTGTGGTGCCTCCCGTCATATCCGAGGATCCCATCGCGGCAAGCGGTGGACCCTTCAAAGACATGGAGGTGCCGGACGAGGCCCCTCCCGTGGTGCCTCCCGACATGTCCGAGTATCCCACTGCGACTAGCGGTGGACCCTACGAAGAAATGGAGGTGTTGGACGAGGTGTCTCCTGTGGCGCCTCCCAACATGTCCGAGGATCCCACTGCGGCTAGCGATGGACCCCACAGAGAGACGGAGGTGCCGGAAGAGGCCTCTCCCGTGGTGCTTCCCAAAATGTCCGAGGATCCCCCTGCGGCTAGCGGTGGACCCCATGGAGACATGGAGGTGCCAGACGAGGCCCCTTCTGAGGTGCCTCCCGACATGTCCGCGGATCCCAGTGCGGCTAGCGGTGGACTCACAGAGACATGGAGGTGCCGGACGAGGCGCTTCCCGTGGCGTTTGCTGACATGTCCGAGGATCCCACTGCGGCTAGCGCTGGACCCCACGGAGACATGGAGGTGCCGGACGAGGCCCCTCCCGATGTGCCTGCCGACATGTCCAAAGATCCCACTGCGGCAAGCGATGGACACTTCAGAGACATGGAGGTGCCGGACGAGGCGCTTCCCATTATGCCTCCCGACATGTCCTTGGATCCCACTGGGTCTAGCGCTGGATCCTTCGGAGGCATGGAGGTGCCAGACGGGACCCTCCCCTTGGTGCCTCCCGACATGTCCGAGGATCCCACTGCGGCTAGCGGTGGACCTTTCAGAGACATGGAGGAGCCGGACGAGGCGCTTCCCGTGGCATCTCTCAACATGTCCAAGGATCCCAATGCGGCTTACGGTGGAGCCTACGGAGACACGGAAGTGCCAGACGAGGCCCCTCCTGTTGTGTCTTCCAACATGTCCGAGGATCCACACTGCGGCTAGCGGTGGACCCCACGGAGACATGGGGGTATCAGACGAGGCCCCTCCCGTGGTGCCTCCCAACATGTCCGAGGATCCCACTGCGGCTAGCGGTGGACGCCACGAAGACATGGAGGTGTCAGACGAGGCGCCTCCCGTGGTGCCTCCCGACACCACTGGAGGGGCCTGAAAATAAACTGCTAAACTCGGAGTGTTTATAGATTTTTCGAAAGCATTCGATCATCTCAATCACGTAACGGTATTTCAAAAGTTATACATGCTAGGTGTTCGCGGTGTCGCTCTAGAGATGATTAAAAGTTACTTTGAAAACCGCTATCAGTGTGGAGAAATCAATAAAAATAGATCAGATCTCAGGAAATTAACAGCAGTATACTGGAGCCACTTCTTTTTGATTTATATATCAATGATATAGTAAATGTTGATGATACCGTTAGTTACATCACATATGCAGATGACTCCTCTCTCTTTTTCTCAGGGAACGATACTGACCAGAACATACAAAAGGCAAATCATTATCTAGATAAGCTAAATACTTGGACCATATTAAATTCCTTAAAAAGAAATGTAAATAAAACTAAAGCCGTTCTACTCAGATCACGTCATACAAAATGTACCAATGTGGCTATCCCTTCACTTGGTGGAAATGAAATAGATATAGTAAATAATGTAAAAATACTAGGAATAATATTTAATGAATACCTTTGTTGGACGAAACTGTGCAACAGATAAGTAATAAGCTATCGAAAGTTGTTGATGTTATATGTAGATACCGAAATATTATTCTCATCTCTGTTATGCTACTTATATACAAGTCCCTTTATTACACATACTACAACTATTGCTTCTTAGTATGGGGTAACACGACTGCTACAAATCTTAAACTAATACAAAATCTTAAAAAAAAGCAATTCGAGGTTTATGTCATGCAGCATACGATAGTCAAACCAAGCAATTCTTTCATAAATTTAATATAGTACAAATTCCAAAACAATATAGTTATAAACTTGAACTTTCCTACAAAAGGTCTTTTAGACAGAACGAAAATATGTATCTATAAATTTTCCAACATGAAATTAGACAAGCGAATTATCCAACTCGTAATGCTGAGATATGAATAGTTCCACATTCAAGAACAAACTATGGGAATCAGATGTTAAAATGTACCCTCCCCCATCTTCTGAATCGGTTTTATGAACTCGATATAGATATCTTCAGTATGTCCGCCAAACAAATATGTTCACTTTTCGTCTAATAATTACTCCCATGTAAAAAAAAAAAAAAAATTAGTATAACACGATTGTATGCGTTTTGCGCGTGTTGTTATTTTTGACATACATTTTCGTTTATTTTTTTTCTCCTATTTGTTTACATTCTTCTTTTTAGCAATATAGATGATGTTGTCGTTCCCATGCTAGTGTCTTTACGTTTATGTTTGTTCTTTCCTGGGCTGCTATGGGGGGTAGAGACTAGTCAAGCAGCGTGTCAGTTGCGTTTTTCTCTGCCTCCTTTCTCTGATTCAGGGATCAATAAAGTATTTGAATTTGAATTTGAATTTAACATGGAGGTGCCGGACGAGGCGCTTCCTGAGGTGCCTCTCGACATGTCCGAGGATCCCACTGCGGCTAGCCGTGGACCCTTCAGAGACATGAAGGTGCCGGACGAGGCGCTTCCCGTGGCGCCTCTTGACATGTCTGAGTATCCCACTGCAGCTAGCGGTGGATCCTTCGGAGACATGGAGGTGCCGAACGAGGCGCCTCCCGTTGCGTCTCCTAACATGTCCAAGGATCCCACTGAAGCAGGCAGTGGTTCTCCCCTAGACGTTCTCAGAGCCACTCAGCATGACATCGCAAAGCTGAGTATCTCATCGGAATTGAATACCCGTTGTAGGTCAATGACAGCTCGGACATCACGGGACGATGGCCCGCGACAGTTCATACACATACCATGTTCCATTAGTGAGCAGATGGGATGGGCCGGTCAATGGGTTGCTTGCTGCATCGCGATGATGACGGCACGACAAACATGTTTTTGCGTCCGGCGGGTAGGTGGGCCATCACCATTAGTGACCTATAAAGCAAATTCGCGCCAAACTGCTTCGGGCATTTCGGTTTTGTACACCAATTAATTTTGTTCCATCTCTTGATGCGACACCTCCTTTCAAGCCGTGCCTGACGGAGGCCTACTACCGCGAGATGGAGGAGAAAGCGAGCTCGACTCTGCGCACGCTCGAGGGCGAGCAGAAGGGCACCTACTACCCGCTGACCGGCATGGACAAGAAGACGCAGCAGCAGCTCATCGATGACCACTTCTTCTTCAAAGAGGGCGACCGCTTCCTGCAGGCGGCCATTGCTGCCATCAAACCCAAACTCTCCCTTCCAACGGGAGGGGATGTGGGTGGAACGAAAATAAGGCTAGGATAAGAGAGGACCGAGAACCTGGTGACGAGCGGGCGCGCGGGGCTGTCGGAGCTTGATCAGCGCAAGGAGTGGTGTTAAATTACGTTTTTATTTTTGTTGCTTATAAAAAATGTATTTTATTTTTATTTCGATATATTAATATTTGAATTAGTGTGCAATATCGTAGACTCAAAGTTTGTGTATAGATTTGAAGATATTCTTGCGAGGGGCACTTTTCTTGCAAAATCATCTTGAAATACGCCACCTGGTCTGCTTGAACCGTACTTACACAGATTTGAAAGCATAATGTTGTTTATTTTGATGCATGTCCACTTTTTGATTAACAGTTCAGTATATATACACAAACCGAAAAATCAATTTATGAGGCAAAAGTTAGCGAAATACATTTTCCGCGCACCGAAGCATTTTTCGCATACCGTTATCTGACCGTTATACGAATTACCCTTACAAGACTGAGCATTACAGACGTAACAATTCAAAAAAAATTATTTGTTATAAAAAAAGCTCACCGTTCGAATTTAATATTTTTATCATCGCCGGCACGTACCTTTGTTTTGTCACTGCAAGGTATTTCTCATCAAGAAATTGAAAAAAAAGCAAATGCATGGTTCTTTACACCGCTCACAGATTAAAAAGGTGCGCATTTTTATTTATACATTCATTACCTAATAAAATTGTAGGTTTTAGACAAGGGTAAACTGCTCTTGTTGTAAGACCTTCCCTAAAACGTGTTAAACAGTCTGGGTTCTTACAAATGTAATATGGTTGGCTCACCTTTTTAAATACATTTTTATATATTTTTTATACCACTGACATTCAGGTTGGTCACTCTCATTTTTTTAATTACTAATATATAAATACTTTAGCAACACCGCACGCCGAGATCATATTGTAAATTGTACCTGACGTTGGGGTTCGATGTTTTTAAAACAAACTTATAAAGTTGTATCAATAAAACAAAAGTTCACGGCTTACAAGTGTGTGTGGTAGTTAACGGATTCTAAACAAATGTTCAAATTTACATAGGACGCAATATAAACTCAACTCTTTCTGAAATAATTTTAATCCGGAGTGTGGTAATATGTGGTAATATTACCACACAGTGGTAATATGTTACACAATAAATATTTTGGCAATGATGGGGGAAGGCGTTTAAAAGTTAGTTGACCGTCACATTAATGGTCAATTTTAAGGCGAATTACCCACACCATTCTGCTGGACTGGTTCAATTCCTCGTATCGACAGTTCAATGGCGCTGGACAAGCCTGGCCAGCTCAATGTTTCGTTAGGCCAGTTTGATTGCCAGTCCCACCCCCCTGACCAGTTTAATTGGACTGGTTCAATTCTCGTATGCTTAGTTTGATTTCCTAGGACTAACCTGACCGGATTAATTCGTTGTTAGGCCAGTTTGACCAGTTTGACCAATTTAATTCACAGTTTGGCAGTGTAAAGTTTTTACTTTTTTTTTTTTTTAATTAGCTCCGGAACATGGAGTGGAGCCACTTGACTGCTTCTCGTTGTGAAGTGGGAAGGAGTAATACGCGACTCCTTCTGCGCTTGGGCGTTTATATCCCTCACAATTCACGTTTACTTCGCTATTTTAAACGAGAGTTTAAGGTTGCTTATGTCTTAATGTTTTCGTTGTCGATCTCATCAAAATTAAACTCAAGCAGCGGGACAACACTAAAGTCACGGCCTACGGAACAGGACCCACTGTAATAGTACTGACCACGATCAAATTGGTCGTGTTCGATGCTTCGGAGACTTGTCAAGTGACAAAACATAGATTCCAGGAAAACTTTGTTCTAAGGGTGAGAATTTTGTTTCTACTTTCTTGGTACAAAACATAGCAAACAAAAACAATCGCGAGGAAGGTTGGGTAGGCGTCGAACTTGCAATTCCGATCGCCGGTTTTCTCGCAGTTTCCTCGCGCAGTTTTGAGGCTGTTGATGCCTGTGAAAGCTAAATGAGTGTTTTAAATATCACGCACGCGCAGCATTACTTTCTGCGGTGACATTTCGGTCCCGATACTCAAACGAGTTCGGCAAAGGAATTGTTAGTCCAGCGTCTCGTAACTAGTGTAGCGAACGATACATGTTCGAGCTCAATCCTTGTTGATGTTTTTACCGGCACCGCGGAATAAAAGAGGCATACTCGAAAAATGAAGTCTTCGTATCGCATGATGCAACGGTAATCCATACCGTGTCCATTTGAGCTGTACGCCATGGAAAGCAGCAAATTGAGTCGACGAGTGTGGCACTCCTGGACGACAGCGTCTGCCACCACCACACGACGCTTCCAAATAGTTACGAGTGGGCGACGAAGATAAAATCTCACCTTCTAAACTAAACATCTTGGTCAATGTTCAAACTCGTTAGGGCTCCACTTAAACAAAAAATGGGAAAGGGTCACGCTCACATTTTTCATTCAACAAAGCAGCCGGTCGTCTATAGCGAGGGATGAACGACTGCTACGGCCGCTCAAGTTGGTGGGGTTGTTTTGACAAGTGCTGATTGTTGGGCGAGTTGGTATGGTACGTGAGAAAACATGGTTGCGCTTGTTAAGAATGGAACCTTCGGCAACCTTCTTCCGAGTTTCAACGCTGCGGAGACGAGTCCCAAAACGAGTCCCGACGTGTTCAGGACTGACGCCCACCTGTCGAAGGCTGCCCAAAACGTGTCTCAACGCGTCCGTGACGTCAACGGGACGTGTGTGTGTGTGCGTGTGGGTTCGTGCGCTCCGGAAGGGGAGAGAGGCCTGGCCTAACTGCGGAGAACCTTGGCTATGACTCATTTCTGTCTGCGACGCGACGGACCCAGCTGCCAAGCACGTGGCTGTCGCACCTGCTGCCCTGGCGGAGGGAGAGGGAGAAAACGGACCCCTATATAAGGCGGGGCGTGAGAGCTCCATTTGTTCTCTCGGATTTGACGACTGTATCGCTACCATGTAATTAAACCGTTCGTTACGTTACCAATTCTCCCACCTCCACTGGACCCCTGGGTTCTTCACTTCGGGGAATGGTCGTCGTCACGAGCCAGGAAGCTCCCGGACGTGCGGCCTAAGCCCCGCCTCGAACAACTGGTTGGCAGCGGTTGGGATCGGACCATGCGACATCGTGCTACATCTGCGGGTGAGCGTTTGGACTTTGCTTTGAGATTCGCCAGGCTTCAGATTATGGGTAATTAATTTTGAACTGCTGGGAATCCTTAGTGTTTGACTCGTGCGCTAGGTTTGTGTACAACCTCGCGACAAGTTTTAGAACAAAGCCAAAGCTAAAAAGCAGCGATCATGGATCTGATGAGGTTACTGAGAACAGATTTACTCTGTTTATGTGAAGAATTGGGTGTGGAGGTGGAGCAAAAGATGAAGAAATCTGAGATCAGTAAAGCGATTTCAGAGAGCGCGGAAGCAGAGGAAATTAAAATTGCGTGGGAACTGCTTCAGAACGCTAAGAGCGAAGCTGCAGCTAGAGAGGAACGAGAACGAGAGCAAGCTGCAGCTAGAGAGGAACGAGAGCGAGAACAGACTGCAGCGAAAGAGGAACGAGCACAGACTGCAGCGACAGAGGAGCGAGCGCTGAGAAGGCTAGAGCTCGAAATTGAACAACAGCGATTAAACTCGCAGAACAGTAGAGTTGGGGCTCCGGTACGAGCAAGTGAGACCGAGTCGTATCAAATGAAGAAGCTCATGCAGCCGTTTAAAGTTGGGGAAGACGTGGGCCTATTCTTAGTTAACTTTGAGAGGACATGTGAGAAGTTGAGCTTCGCCCCAGAAACGTGGCCGCAACGGCTTTTGACTCTGTTGCCCTGTGAGGCTGCAGAGGTTGTCGCGCGCCTTAGTGCTGGAGACGCGGACGACTACGACAAGGTGAAGTCCAGCCTTTTGAAGCGGTACCACCTTTCTGCCGAGGCGTTCCGTCAAAGGTTTAGAAACGCATCCAAAAAGAGCAGCGAGGGCTACTCGGAATTCGCGTACGGGCTTAAAACCAACCTGATAGAATGGTTGAAGAGCGAGGAAGTGTACGAAAGCCGAGACAAGGTAGTCGAGTGTGTGTGCCTCGAACAGTTCTTTCGTAGCATTCCGCAGTCAGTCAAGCTCTGGGTGCAGGACAGGGTGGGAGTCGACTCTGTCGAAAGGGCCGCTGAGCTAGCCGAAGAGTACGCAACGCGTAGAAAGCTGAGCGGAGAGGAAAGCGAATCCGGCCGAAGCGATCAGCGCAAGACCTTCCGACAGGGTAACGGCTCGCGAGAAAACGGGCCCGAGAAGCCCGAAGCAGGACAAAAGGTCCCAGAAAAGAGCGCAGAACACTCGAACGGAGACGAGGCGCGGAAAAGCCCAACAGGGCAGTTCGAGGCAAGGAAGCCGTTCCTGTGCTACAACTGTCAGGAGCCGGGACACACAGCGGCCAGATGTAAGAAACCGCGGGTTGTGTTCTCGTGCGTGAACGGACGTGACGAGGACCTGAAGCTCCTTCGTCCCTATCTTCACGAGCTCCAGGTAAACGGAAAGCCGTGCAGGGTGCTTCGTGACTGTGCAGCGACGATGGACGTTGTCCATCCGTCGTATGTAACGCCCTCCGATTTTACGGGAAAGGTAGTTTGGATCAAGCAGCTGCTTGAAAAGCACAGTGTCTGTCTGCCTATGGCGACAGTAAGGATAACTGGCCCGTTCGGAGAGCTAGTGACAGAGGCGGCTGTCTCGCAAACAGTCCCGTTGGAATATCCTTATTTGTTTTCTAACCGGTCAGATTTCTTGCTGCGCGAAAGGGGTCAACAACTGGGAGAAGGACTGGTTCAAGCGTTGACGAGGTCCAAATCGCGTCAGCTTGCCCCTTTGTTGACGAGGGATCCAGAGCCAGAGGCAGCTGACGGGGAGCAAGCACTCCCAGAGTTGGAGGCAGAAAACCGGGATGAGAGGGACCAGGTTGTAGAACAGCCTGACCTAGTAGCACTAGGAAGCGTACGCCGTCCCAACGCGCCGGCGAAAAAGGCGGAGGAAGACGGGATCAGTGAAAGATCTCTCGTAGCTCCGGCGTCGCGTAACTTTGGTCCTCTGCTACGAGTAGACAGAGTGTCTTTGAGAGTCGAGCAGAAGAGCGACCCTAGTGTGTCAGGGTTTCGCTGTACAGCTCAGGAGATTGCTAGGACCAATGTGACGGGGAATGAAAGAGGCGGATTGTTTTATCGGCGCTATAAGGACCGCATTTTCACGTCTAGAAATCACGTGAAAATCGATCACTATGACTTCAGCGTAAGAAAAAGGAAAGGCAAATTTAACGGCAATGCCGATGGGTTGAGCAGATTTTTCTGACATCACGAAAATTAGTAGGGTTGATCTCAGAGGTCTTCGTCATCCACGGGAATGAGGATCTAAGTGGGGGCACTTCGTTGAAACCCCAAAATGACCTCACAAATTGCGAAAAGTTTTTGTCTTTTGTCTTTTGTTCTTAGTGACCTCGTTGGAAAAATGAGTTTTTTTTGGCGACAGGGGGTCTCGATACCCGGAATTGTACCAAATTTTGGTAATCCGTAATCCAGTCTGGCGGGTCTTTGGCGAATTCCGAGCGTTTGACTGCGGTGTGGCGTGGTGTTGTGGGGGACGTTTCCGCTGATGCCTCCGTTGTGAGAGGTTTGGGAGTTTGTTTGGTGCTTGCAGCGTCTTCTCAAGGCCTACTCCAAGCCCACCTCTTCAGGCCAGCGATTGTACCACCGGCCATTCGAGGTTTCCCTGGCCCCGGAGGGGCTGTTAAGAATGGAACCTTCGGCAACCTTCTTCCGAGTTTCAACGCTGCGGAGACGAGTTCCAAAACGAGTCCCGACGTGTTCAGGACTGACGCCCACCTGTCGAAGGCTGCCCAAAACGTGTCTCAACGCGTCCGTGACGTCAACGGGACGTGTGTGTGTGTGCGTGTGGGTTCGTGCGCTCCGGAAGGGGAGAGAGGCCTGGCCTAACTGCGGAGAACCTTGGCTATGACTCATTTCTGTCTGCGACGCGACGGACCCAGCTGCCAAGCACGTGGCTGTCGCACCTGCTGCCCTGGCGGAGGGAGAGGGAGAAAACGGACCCCTATATAAGGCGGGGCGTGAGAGCTCCATTTGTTCTCTCGGATTTGACGACTGTATCGCTACCATGTAATTAAACCGTTCGTTACGTTACCAATTCTCCCACCTCCACTGGACCCCTGGGTTCTTCACTTCGGGGAATGGTCGTCGTCACGAGCCAGGAAGCTCCCGGACGTGCGGCCTAAGCCCCGCCTCGAACACGCTTTAAGACAGGGACATAGGATGAACAGACACCACAGAGCACTACTTTCAACTGATTTAATTCGAGAGCCTCGTCGTTGAAACACCCTGCGTCACCGCACCACATCTCATCCAATCCGTGGCCCTGCCACGGACCGCAAGTACGCTAACTCCTTATCCGCCAAGTCAATTGACGCCACACTGACACAACACGTGCCTAGCGAGAACAGTAGAAGCAAATAATGGTTTGCACCCGCAGTCATGACAGTGACATGAATGATGGCCATCCCGAACACCGTTCACTTTCTGGTAGTGTTCCCTTAGCCGTACATTTAAACCTCTGCCTGTCTGACCAACACATATCTTGCCACATGAAAGCGAAATCCGAAACACCACCCCTTCCGTGCGCGCGACAAACGGACTCCTGTGCTTGATTGTTTTCGTCGCTTCCGGGGTACGTGGATCTGGCGGCCTTCAACGAGCATTGTTGTGTGGAATACGTATTTTTTTTATTTTGCTGCCTGAAGTCGGGAAGCGCCAAAGAGCGCTTCCCGACGCGCAAAGAGCGAATGAAGTATTCTCGTTGGTCTCCACCAAGAAGAATCCGGGCGGTGTTAGGGCCATGAAGATACAGCAAGTGTTCAACGTATCCTACACACAACTTCCGGTCGCTTCGCTAGGCGTATTTGGATTTATTTTTAACTTTACGAACGTTTTGCGTCGTGGTATAAACAAAAAAACACTTAGCAAACAGTTTCTCCTGCCACGCGCTTAATCACGCCACCGAAGCAAAACGGAGAAAATACCTGGCTCTGCAACGTGATGATGATCACTGCGTCACCATTTAGCGATCTCAGTGCTCCAATCGGTATCGCATGAGGCTAATAGCTCTCATTCTCGGAGTGAATTATTTTGATTTTTATTTTAAAGCCTTTTTGACACCCGTCTGCACTGTACATAGTCTGCACTACACACTTAGCACGACCACGTCATCGGTGCTTTCTTGCATTTCATCAACATTAATGAACCGAATAATAACTTTCCGCTCAAAAAATTACCTTTCAAGAATGTGTGCAAAAGAGAAAAAAATAGGCGATACCTTGTTTTTTATTTACTTTGTCTCATTATGTAGATAGCGCTACTTTTACTCACGTCTTAAATAAATTTTGCAAAAACTCTAATTCATAAAATAAACTTAAGTTTCAATTAGACTATTACAGGTAACTATCAAACACCACTAAATCAGTCAATTTACAAAATTTATAAGAGCGTGCTTTGTTTATACGCGTGTCTAAAATGCGTGCAACGTCAAAGCGGCGGAGCGGTTTTTCAGTTTCGAACCAATCGCCCTCTCGCTGCGTCAGCCGTGAGCAGCTTGCACAAGCGGCAACAGTTGCGAATTGCACGCTTCCTCTGAGCTGACCTGAGACGTATGACCTTTTTGAATGGCGTTGGTGTTTGATAGAGTGGAGTTCTGCGAGGTTGTTTTTTTTTCTTTCTGACGCCTTCCGCGTAATCAACAGCGTGGAAGGAAAAAGCTCAAAGTGCAATGTATTTTGGTTCTCTGAATGGCCGTTCTTTATTTCTTTTCCCTTCGATTGAAACCAAAAGTGCCTAGGATACGTACATTTTGTTCAAAGGAAAAGTACATGCACATACATCGATAAAAATAAATTTATAAGTCAAAAATCTACGACAACCACCATTTTCGAATACTTTTTCTTTGATGTGTTAATTAGATATTTACAGGCAAGCCACTCTAAGTAAATTATGTAGAGTTATTTTCGAAACTGATTTGGTTAATATAACGTGTCTTGCGTCCTTTTTAAAAACGCGTAATATTTAAGGGCTGGCCGTTCTTCTGGCGTTGTAAAATAACTTGTTGTTGGGCTAGTTGGTTTTGACTGTATTGAACAATGGTTAAAGCGCTAAACAGTGCAGCAAAAGTGCCGTTGTGTTTTCCATTTGGCACGTATATATGCCCTTTGGAAGAATAATACGGGATGCAGTATAGTTTCCGTGACCTTTGTTTTCGATAACAATCTGTTTATTTACATATTAACGGAAGTTGTTATGATGTGGCTTAGGCTGAAGATCGCCGAGGCAAAGCTGCTGACTCCAGCTCCCGGTGTTCGTTTTCATGCTCGGGTCGCGCCGCTCGTGGATCATGAATGTTCCTTCCTCGCTCGGTCCGCGAGACAGTAACAGCTTCCAATACAAAGTAGGCAAACTATTTTCTTTTTCAACAAAGCGTTTTATGCACATTTGTTTTTTATAAAATTGAAAAATGGTTAAAAATAAACTGCATTAAGATGGCAATTTGCGCCAGTTGGTTCATGATCAAGGCACATTGAAGCAATCCCTCGTTTGACAAACTTAGAATGGGCTGAGCTGTATGGGAGAATGCCCTTCTTGGAGCGCGGCTCGTACGTCCAGCACATGCGTGTCTTCCAGCATATGAGTGCTTTCGTGTCTTTTGAAGGGGAACTGTTCGTGCAAAAAAAGGGAATTTGAATTTGCTCGCGCGTGGCGCCCATACTGTGCAGTATGTTTCTAAGAAAATGCGGGAGAACCATCTATGACAAACTACGAGAACAGGGAAGTTTTAAAGTCTAGAGGTATGTGGATTACTCTTGTTCTTAGCCACTCGACTACACAGGCTAGCGGTGAAATCCAATTAATTCTAGATATGTTTAAGTCTTGTGGTGAAGGTCTGAAGTTCATGCATGAAGAGGCAAACATTGGCTAGTTGCAGTTTTTAGATCTGAGACTGAGCCTCAGGGGGTGAAAAGATATGCTGGACGTACGAGCCGCGCTCCAAGAAGGGCATTCTCGCATACAGCTCAGCCCATTCTAAGGTCAAACGAGGGATTGCTTCAATGTGTCCTGAGGCGTCCATTAAAAATCATGTGAGCACACTGCGCAAGAAAGCTTCAAGAAACAGGCAGCGCGCCTGCAGAGGGCTTCGTTTCCCTCCAAGTGTTCTGGTAGAGGTGGCGGAAAGCCTAATCACGAATATAAAAGGTATACAAGGGCAACCTCGGGAGAAAAGCACAGTTAGGCCAGTGGTAATTCCGTACATGCACTCCATTACCCACAACCTTAAAAGGGTAGCTGACCGGTACGACCTACCAGTAGTTTTCTTGGCACCTAATAAGCTATCAAACTCTGCCGCAAACTCAATTTTCCGCTGATGCTTCAGACAAATGCAAAACTAAACACCGCAAGGAATACCAACGGGTGTTGTTCACAAAACTCCAATGTCATGCGGGTCAGTATACATCGGCCAGACTGGCCGACGCTTCAACGTTCGCGCACGTGAATATGACGCGGCCACACGAGCAACCACATCTCGACATCTGGCAACACACTGCAACCGCTGCCATTGCTCCCCGTCATTTAAAGACACAACATTTCTGGCCAGATACCCAGCTAAGATATCTAGGGAGCTCCACGAGGCTTTTTAAATCACAGCAAAGGGCAAGATGTGCACCAGTGACACGTCAATAACCTTATCGACAAAATAATTTGATTTTGTAGAAACGGGTCTGCACCGTGCCTAGTCGTGACGAAAGGTTTTTTCAAGGCTATATAAGGGGTTCGTTTTTTGATAAATATTAGTTGCGAGTGCGCCAGTGTTTACGTCTCTTCTCGTCCTTCTTTTTTCGGCGTCTATAAAAATAACTTTGGGAAACAAAAAAACTAAATTCGTACAGCTTGATACCACAAGAATAGAACTGCAGTTGTGTAGAATTTAATAATTCGCCTTGCTTAACGCAGAATATTTTGTGAATAGAAATACATTTTATAAATTATTTCAAAGACTGCGTTGTTAATTACAAAAATGGCGCTTTTACATATATTGTTTAGGTATAACATCATACGCGCCCGACACGCACGTTCGATATCAAATGAACTCTCTAATAATAATTTTTGCATAACGTCTCCTCGCTCACTATCAATAACATTCTCCTTTTATTTACTCGAGGACAAAGGGTAGAAGATACCCGCTTTGGCAAGATGTAATCTGCCCAAATGAAATTGTTTTGTGGTTTGCTCCGTAACTTGCCACCAGAAAAAGTTACCAAAGCAAGATAAACAAGTGCAACCTCGCATTGGTGCATGTCACATGAACACGTGCGCATATTGCACAGGTAACAAATGTTACCAGTCTAATATGTAGCCTCCATTGCAGTTCGCGTTAGAATATAGCAGCTTGGAGGGATGGCGGGAAATGGCACCTAATTCAGCCGTCGTCCAGCTAAATCGTTATAGTGTAGGCGAGGGAGCAAGGAATATTATCTAATAAATGTAAAAGACGCCATGTTAGTGGATTACGAAGACCTTGTTTAATATCGTTTTAACACCTTCATGCCACAGCTGAGGTTCCGAATTATCAAAATTACACTCCAGGTAGCACGCCGAAAACGCCTAACTCGACTCAAGCTAGGCTATTCCAGAAGTCTAACTTCGGCCTAATACAAGTTTTCTCCAAGGCCGTAGTTAGTGCCAAGAAACAATTCTTCGACGTTTCTAGTGCCCTTTCTTGCTCGCCATATGCCGCCAGAGTGCTCGACGTGAGCCACAAATTACACGTGCAAACCAAATAACCTGCCGTGACGCCAACATCTGGCACTTGTGCTGCCATTTAGGCTCTAAGTTGCCACATGAATACGGAACAAGCACAAGCTGAAGTCTAACCTTGTCATTTGTTCGGCGAATTAGAGCCAAAATACTCAAATATTTGCCAAGGTCAAATTTGGCTCTAACGTGGAATTTTTGGGCTTATTAAAGTCCTAGATTTCCACGAAAACAATCTAAGTTTAGCACGAAATTTTTTCTATAAGTGGCTACATCAAAAAACGGAACATATTTATATACCACACAAAAAATCAGCAACCTTGAATACGCGGCATCTACTCAACCAACAATGATCCTTCATTTTGTAGAAGCTAGCCGCAATTTAAGCGCGCAGACTTTCAATTAAGGAGCCAAAAATGTATTGCGGCTTTTAAAATATTTCATGAACAAAACATGTAAGGAAAACCTAGTTTAAAAAAAACAAAAAACGTGAATATCTGGTTGGGTGCTATTCGAGCAAGATCAATTTACTCGACAGAATGGTAAGATGGTTACATGGCCAAAAAGTATTTAATTGCAGAAAAATATATTTTATCTGCGAGAGCTGTTTGGATTGTCCTTATTTTTATTTGCGAGTTCGTAACACTGTTTAGATTACGCTGCCTCCCTCAACCTCAACAACATTTAGAGATAAATAAAACACTGTCGAAACACCTCATCGCATCGAAATAAATTTAGAATCACAAACTGAGGAACTGTAATAAATTTCAGCTCGTACAAAATTTAAAATTCATCCAGCCTGAGTTAAACTACTAAAATAAATTCGACTTGTTCTGAACATGCCGGTCATACAATTAGTGATCGTAATGCATTGAGGCACTTTGTACAGTGGGGCAAGGTAATCCATAGAAATTTAAGAATGCCTGCGTTGAGCAGGGGTCCCTGACCCGCGGCCCGCGAGGCAGTTTCATACGGCCCCCTGCACGACACCAGAAAATCCCCCCCCCCCCTCCCCTTGAACCGTCTTAACAGAGACTCAAGGACCCCACATCGGCCCGCCGCCGCAAAAGGTTGCCGACAGCTCGTGATTGGTCGGCACGGAGTTCACTGAATTGTTCAAAAGTACAGCGTTTGATGGATATATTTTGAACCGGTGAGTTCACACAAATCAGCACTGTGACTGGCTAATATAAAATATTTTGAATAAATAAACATAAAAAAAAAACATACGGAAAAGTATTAGGGGGCTCTCAACATCTGATTCGTTATACATTGCGGGTAGATAACGACCACATTCCCTTTTGCGGTTTTTTATATCATGTAGCCCTTTCTCTTGTTCACAACAGGAATTCCGGTATTCTTTTTTACAGTGGCTACCGGGTGTATCAGCTGTGGCTGCCCCGTTTCAAAGACTATAAACGAAGCTGTCATTTTGATGTCATTGACATAAATATAAAATAGCACGACAGGGTTGCCGAAATGTACGCTTGCGAGTTTGCGTACTTTCGGAAAATTGAGGAACTGTTTTCCACAAAGAACCGGCTATACCCTAACCCCTTGTCTAAATCTGGCAGATGATATTGACTTTCAAGTGCCAACACTTGACATCTTCAATATTTCAAAAATAGGGGAACCAATTGCGCAAAATACAGGTGCTTGAAACTTTTTTTTTTGCAAAAGGTAAAAATAAATATACAGGAAAAAGACTTTGTGTCTATTCAAGTGGCATCCGTATTTTATATTCAGGCATTGTAAGGACGTTTGACCATGCTTCTTGCACTTTCGCTCTCTTCAAGATTGCTGCATACCATGTTTTGGCGGAAATGTCCCCGTTTATGTGAGTCAACGAATTGTTTAATAGGGGCAAAATCTACTTCAAAACTTTTGGCTCCACGCGTGATTATTGAAACAAGGTTCAATAATAGGTGAAACGTCCTGAAATCGAAAATTCGATTTTACTTTGGGTGTTCCTTTCTTTCTTTAGCGAAGGCGTCTATCACAACCTACGTCTACAAGCTGGGAACTCCCCGGAAAATCGCCAAGATACGACTGTCATTATACGGCACACCTAGCAGAACCTTTAACCGTGATGGTAATAACGGCATGGCTGCAAGACGCGCAGTCCTCTTTCTAATAAGACTGCTGACTGGGCGAGGTGGAGCTTCATGTCGAATAACGTAACAGCGCACAACAAGTAAACACTCGCAAAAACAGGCATACCAAAAAATATACACTCACTCGGCGCTGACTCACAACACTTGCATTTGTATTGTCTTCTTCTTCTTCTACGCAAAAAGACCCACTTCCTCTTTTTCTATGTCCTAAGGAAGAGATGTCGACCTCAAATGCAGATTACAAAACTTAAAATAAAAAAAACAATAATATTTCGGAATTTTTTTAAAAATAATTATTAAAAAATAAAAAGTAAAGAATAATAAAGAATTCTCACTGCTGGTGCCTAGGAGAACTTTTGGTTAAATACTCCAGCTTCCTTTGTGAGACAGTTAAAGATGGCCTGCTGACGCACTTGTCAATGTGTCCTTCGATGCTTGCTGCCTCCATAATCTCCCTGGTGAGCTGCTTGGGGCTCCTTCAGAGCACAGTGCAGTTGCTCAACCGAGCCGAACACCCACAGTCCCTACAGTGCACCTCCAAATGTCCAGAGTTGGCGTTGACGACGTTGTTGGCATGCTCCCGAAGGCGGTCATTTACACACCTACCAGTCTGTCCTAGGTACACTCGCCCACAGGGAAGTGGGAAGAAATAAATCACTCCTTCTACACAGGGAACAAAGTTGGTTCGGTGCTTTTTGGTGCAACCTCTTTCTCTTTCTATATTTCCTATTTCTATATTTCCAGGAGCTAGTTCGTCAACTTTACAATGTTGACGAACTAGCTTTGAAAAAAGTTTTATATTGGATATTTTTACCGCTGAAATTGTTTGTTAAGCTGAAAATAATATTTATAAAAAGCTATTTTGACTAAACGTCGTGTTCCACTTGCTACAGAATTTGTAATTGCATTGGATGGCAAACGAGCTTGCACGAAATGCAAAAAAAACAACAAAAAACGAGTCACTGCGGCTCCGTGTCTGAATAAAGAGTTCCTAAAAAACATCCGAGGATCCGAAGCTAAAAACAACCTCAGGAGTCTAACGTGCTTCATCAAAGAGTCCGTTGCCTGCAATATACTTCTGTCTTCGACTTTCATCAAACTTGTGGTCTACAGGAATTACTGGGCTTCGATTCCTCTGGAAGAGGCCTGACGAAGAAATGTCAAGTCCAACAAGGTACAATATTCGAGCACAAACACTGTCGCGCATGATTGAGGTTTTTCACCAGCTTTAGAGTTCCCGCGTTTTCGGGAAGTTTGAGTCATCGTCCGCATGCAAGCAGATAGATCTGACAAAAACAAAAGCAGTAACCACAGTACTTTCGTCACTTAGTAGAGTCTCGTCAGACTCACCCGTGTATGCTTCAGGATGACTTCCTCCACACCTGGGATTAAAGAAAAAAGCAGCACCTTTTGTGGCGCTCGACGTACCATTGTTTACCTAGGTTAGGTACTTTTCGTCAAGCGCAGAAGCAACATGCACGATACCTCTCTGAGGCAAATAATGAGACGCTTACGAGACACAACTTTGAAGTTCAACCAAAATAATTTTATTTTCTCGGCGAAGCTGATGCCACACGGAATGAAGTCATGTCAGGTAATGTTCAAACTTTCATGTAAGCTTCTTCTCCTTATGATATAACGTCATTCCGGTCGTTGCTTGGCCAGTCTAATTACTACCTAACTTCTATTGAAAAATTTCTAAACATCGTGGAGCTCCTTCGTCAGCTCCTAAAGAAATATGTTTCCTTCCACTGGAGAAAAGCAAAAAAAATTGCAGTCACTTCCGTCAAAAACCGGAAGTGAAACCATATTCTACTAATAGTTTTCGACGTGACGCCGCCTACCGTCGAGGCAGAGGACGCATCAGGTTACCGACTGAGCCCGTTCTACAAGTGCGTCCAGAAGACATGCACACTGTCTCATTCGCATCGAGAACCCTTTTTAGAGCAAAGCACAAATCCTCTGCAGTAGATAAGGAGCCTCTAGCATGACCCTGGGCCTGCAAATAATCGAGCATTTTTCTTGTCGCGTCATACTGACGACGGATGACGAGGCTCTCCTTAGGCTGCTTTCTGGCCAGGGCAACGATCGACAAATGATAAGGGAAGCCAGCTGGTTCGTGCGATTTCTTAAAAACAAATTTATAGATATATATAACCAACCTCTGCTACGCTGTCCTCGCGCGACGCAGCAAAGACTGGTTTCACTATTTGTCCACGGGGCGCTGTGCCGTCGGGGCCCAGATCCGTTCCGATAGCAAACCAAAACTTAAAAACCCGTGGAGTTTGTGCGGTTTTTCAGAAAGCCGTAAAATGTTTCGCGGAACTTCGGTCGTTCTGCAATTTGTTGATTTAGTGTTTTTCGATGATGCTGAGCAATTTTCTAATTGAAACCATGCCATTAAACACATAAACAAGAAAGTTGTTTACGCAAAAATAATTAACAATTTAATAATCCCGGACTTTAATCATTTTCCTAAGTATGCCTCTGGCCCGGGACCAAAACGACACAAGCCTTTTTTCTGTTGCGACGCGTAGTTCTCGCAATATTGAATTTGTCCACCTGTTGTGATACCCCTGTATATACTGGGTATTCCACGTAACTTTGTCATGTTCAAAACCTATTTTGGTGCATATTACGAACACGAAACCAAAAAGAATAAGTTTGTTAATTTTTTGGAGGAAATCAGGCTCTTTTTGTATTTTGCCCAATTAACTAATTACTTAATATTAATTATTTACCATATAGAATATTAAATTTAGAGCAAACGTTCCAATGACTAGGTAGTAAAGCGTTCTCAAAACCGTCCAATTCAGTGGTTTTTATCAGGAAACATTCGAACCTTTTTTTATTGGCTTCGAAAATAGTGCAAATTATGGAAAAAAATACAGAAAACGAGTGACTGCGCATGTCCATCTTGTACTGCAGCGCTCTCAGCCGTGGCTTGAATAAACTAGGCCTGCATGCTGAATAGAGCACTGTTGACGTGGCGCTGTTGACGAATTCGCGTTTTTTGTGTTTTGATCATAATTCGGGAACTTCTTTTGAAGCCCGGAAAAACGAACCGTGTTAGAGGTTTATTGATAAAAGCCACTGAGTTTGATATTTCTGAGGACGCCCTACAACTTTCTCTTTGGAACTTTCGCTCTAACTGGAATATTTATAAAGTTCAGTAATTACTCTTAATTATTTAATCAATTAGGCAAAATAAAAAAAATAACCTGACTTCCTTAAAAAAAAAAAACAGCCTTACTCGTTAGGTTTCCTATTCTTAAAATGCACCAAAAATTTTTAAATCTTTGCTCAAGCTACGTGGAATTCCCTATATACATATACACATATATACATATACATATACATAAATATATATATAGCGGGCGGTTCTTTAACGCCCCTTCCTCTGGTGGACACGACACACGCTCTGGGATAACGGATTATCAAGCCAACATAATGTTTACGAGGCAAGCCTCACGTCAATGCCCGGGGAGTCGGCGGGCAGCGCGCAAACGTCGTCATGGGTTGGCTTCCCGATGGTCTGGAGGCGCGCAAACGTCGTCCATGGGAAGCTGTGGTTCCGGGCAAGTGGCCGCGTTGCTTTCGACGGCCACCGTCATTCAGGGGCTCCGGAAAGGTCACCGGCTTGCGGCGGTAATCAAAGCCCCGCGGTCCAGAAGCCAGGCAGTCGTCTTCCATAGGGGGCCGCAGCTCCGGCAAGTCGCCGGATAGCGGCGGCAATCCAAGCCTCGCGGTCCAGAAGCCAGGCAGCCGTTTTCGTTGGTCCCCAGCAGACAAGAGCCGTAACCGTCGTCTCTCCGTCGCTTTTGTAGCTTGTTATCCTCAGGCATGCGCCGCTGTGGCCACGAGATGTTCCACTTCGGCAACGCCCCGTCGGTGTTATCCCCACATGGCGTCAGCAGCGCACGATGCGGTGGGAAGGAACACGATGGGTTCCCACACTACTCCCCCCTCTTAATACACTAGACCTGGGAGCCGAGGTCTCGGCACATTTTGAAATTAACCACTCGACACTAAATCGAAACGTCTTCCCGCGAGCAACTGAACTAGTCGGGCATGAGCGCAACAGCATTCCAAACAGTTCTTGGGTTATCGTACATACGATGAAACCCAACCCTGGCACAGGCGTTCCATAGTGGGTCCGAATGACTCATTGCGGAAGCCCGTCACTATCTAACCGCCCCAGCGCGACGTACCGGTGGTCTGGTACACAACCACGCCCCCTCTCCCAACCGAATCAGATACTGCAATAACCGAAGTCTTGCTGCAAGTGCCGTCACCGGCGAGGAGCGGAGCAAAGAACGCAACCCAGACCAAGCGCCACTCGCGATGAGCAATCGACAGCAAAAACAAACGACCTCGGAAAGGAGCACAAAGCGAAGTTGAACCTGCTCTCGACTCTCTCCCAGACAAAACCCGGACACTGCATAACTAAGAAGTCTTGTTGCGAGAGTCGGGACAAGCCAGGTTTGAGCGAAAGCGAAACCGCAAACCGTGCAATGACAGCGAACAAAGAAAATCAGTTTATATCACTTATCCCCCTGAAAATACGCCTAGTCAGCAAGCGAGCTGATTAGAATGTGTCTAGCAGCCTCGCGGAAACATACAACACCAAGACAAAAACAAAAAGGAAGAATCAAATGCGTATCTTAATCAAAGTACAAGAAATAGGCCCCAAAACATGAAGAAAAAAAAACGCGCGCGACGCTGATCTGAACAGCGCGACAAGTTTCGTTTAAAAACAGCAGCCTTCCGAGCAGTTCAAGCGGTCCACCCGAGAAGAAACACGATGGGAGCCATTGTGGGTGGTTCTTTAACGCCCCTTCCTCAGGTGGACACAACACACGCTCTAGGTTAACTGCTTATTAACCCAACAATGTTAACGAGGCAAGCCTCACGTCAGTGTCCGGGTAGTCCGCGGGCAGCGCGCAAACGTCGTCGTGATTTGGCTCCCCGACAGTCTGGAGGCGTGCAAACGTCGTCCATGGGAAGCTGTGGTTCCGGACAATTGGCCGCGTTGGTTTCGACGCGGCAGTGTCATCCAGGGGCTCAGGGAAGGTCACCGGCTTGCGGCGGCAATCCAAGCCCCGCGATTCAGAAGCCAGGCAGTCGTCTTCCATGGGGGCCGCGGCTCCGGCCAGGTCACCGGCCAGTGGCGGCAATCAGAGCCCCGCGTTCAAGAAGCCAGGCAGCCGTTGTCGTTCCGCCCGCGCAGACGAGAGCGCTAACCGTCGTCTCTTCGTCCCTTTTGTAACCTCGTCATCCTGAGGCAGCGCCGCTGTGGGCACGAGATTGTCCACTTCGGCGACGCCCCTTCGATGTTATCGCCACATGGTGTGAGCAGCACACGATGCGGTGGGAAGGAACACGATGGGTTCCCACAATATATATATATGTATATATATATACAGGGTTTTTCAGAGAACTCAGGCCAAATCGCTCCTGCGAAGAGTACTCATCGCAACGAAAAAAAGCTAGTGTTTTGGCCCTGGGCCAGGGGCCCATTTAGGAAAATTACTAAAGTTCGGGATAATTAAGTTGTTAATTATTTTTGCGTAATTAACTTTTTAATATTGTGTTTAAGGGCATGGTTTCAATTAGAAAATTGCTCAGCATCGTCGAAAAACACTAAATCAACAAATTGCAGAACGATAGAACGCACGTGAAGCATTTTATGGCTTTCTGAAAAACCGCACGAATTCGACGGGTTTTTAAGTTTCGGTTTGCTATCGGAGCGCATGTCGGCCCCGGCGGCACCGCGCCCCGTGGAGAGATAGTGCAACCAACCTCTGCTGCGCCGTCATCGCGCGACGCCGCAGAGGCTGGTTGCACTATTTCTCCACGGGGCGCGGTGCCGCCGGGTCCGAGATGCGCTTCGATAGCAAACCGAAACTTAAAAACCCGTCGAATTTGTGCGGTTTTTCAGAAAGCCGTAAAATGCTTCGCGTGCCTTCTATCGTTCTGCAATTTGCTGATTTAGTGTTTTTCAACGATGCTGAGCAATTTTCTAATTGAAACTATGCCCTTAAACACAATATTAAAAAGTTAATCGCGCAAAAATGATTAACAACTTAATTATCCGGAACTTTAATAATTTTTCTAAATGGGCTCCTGGCCCAGGATCAAAACGACACAAGCCTTTTTTCGTCGCGATGAGTAGTTTTCGCAGGAGCGATTTGGCCTGTGTTCTCTGAAACACCCTATATATATATATATATATATATATATATATATATATATATATATATATATATATATATATATATATATATATATATATATATACGTATATATATATATACCGGGTGTTCATTTTTAATTCGAACAGATTTATTACAAAAACTCCGTAAAAGATGCACTAGTACGGTTTGTTCAAGTGAGTTATACGGCTAGGGGGACATTATGTAGGTAGCTAATCCTTGCGAGAAATTGGCTAATTACTTAAAATTCGTTAATTAACTTTTTAATTAAGGGAAATAGACATATGGTTCCAATTAGAAATTTGAACAGCGTCGTCGAAAACCCCTAAATCAGTCATTTTCAGAAAGACTTTGAGCGCGTGAGAAGCGTAGTCGTGAACTGAAGTTACCGCTCGTGGAGCAGGTACAAAGCTAGAGGTTGCGATAAGGCGCCCGTGCGATTTTTCTGTCTCTTATCTAGCCCCAGCCTTGTACCTGCTCCACGAGCGGTAACTTCAGTTCACTACTACGCTTCTCACGCGCTCAAAGTCTTTCTGAAAATGACTGATTTAGGGGTTTTCGATGACGCTGAGCAAGTTACTATTTGGAACCATATGTCTATTTTCATTAATTAAAAAGTTAATTAACGAATTTTAATTAATTAGCCAACTTCTCGCAAGGAATAGCCACCCACATAATGTCCCCCTAGCCGTATAACTCACTTGAACAAACCGTACTAGTGCATCTTTTACGGATTTTTTGTAATAAATCTGTTCGAATTAAAAATGAACACCCGGTATATATATATATATATATATATATATATATATATATATATATATATATCCGTCGTAGGTCGGATGTTTTACTCGATCTCCCGCCTTGGATTTTCAGTCCACATTATATTAACTTTTTTCAAGCACTCTGTGAGCACAGGTAAAGGGCTCTAATACCATGAAATAGTTTTAGCCGTTTTGCTTTTTTTTTTTTTGTAAAAATGTCAAAAACGCCCTCTCGGTTAATTGTTGACGAGTTTTGACAATTAAATACTGGCGATGTACTTGGCTTACATCAATATTTTTTACGTCTATGGAGAGCCCAAAACACGCCATTTATTTATATTATAAAATCACTCAGCTGTATAAAATTCCCTTTGCGGTACGTTTACGTTAATATTATGCTAAAACCTAAAAGTACCAATTTTGAAATCGATTTTCTAAAAAAAAAGATTTTTTTTTTGCTAAAATGTAGATATGATAGTTGTCTACTCGAAAAGAAAGTCGAGAAAATGTGTATTTTGTTTGGATGTTCTATATTTGCGCCTCAATATCGAAAAAAAAGACGTCTTTGTCTTGCAAGACCTAAGTCAGACATAGTGACCCGTGCGTTTCCTATGAATTATGAAAAAGTTTTCTTGAATATTTCGTCTGCGTTTTGCAATCAATTATAAAGGCAATTTGTGCTAATTGAATAGTGATTTATGTTTTGATAAGAGTGGTAGACCACGAGCAACATGTCTAATAAAATCAGCAGGCCAAGTAGACCTTCAATATTGAAGAGGCACAGACGGCGTCGTTGTATTGTTTTGATTTCTAAAACTTTCAGTGTAAACTAGCATGACTAGCTATTAGCTGTCATATTACTAAGACATAGAAAGTCGCCACATCATTCATATATTAATTACAATTCTTTCCGACACCAAACGCTAAGGTTTGTTCACCGCACATCGCTCTGATCACCAGGGAATGGTCTTTCACTTCCGTAATACAAAAACATGAAGACACAGAAATGATCCGAAACAGACGGAGAGATTGTCACGGAGAGGGGCACGGAATAAAAATAAAGATATAAGAATAAAATTACCCAACTCTGATCTTAACGAAAATTGCGTTAAAAAATAAAATATTTAGATTCGAGCGGTGGCAAGGCTACAGGTCCAGGCCTGGCGGAGAGTCAGACAAAGAAGTCGACGACACGTAAACGTAAAACAAATAAACATAAAAAATTTAATCAAGACGGAAAAACTCAGCCGCACACGGCAAAAACAAAAACCAACTCCTCCGGGCATTCCCTAAACGGGACACAACCAAAAGCGTGCGAAACCTTTCTCTACAGAACCGTCAGGCCGCTTCGCCATGACGAAATTAACCCAGCAAGTAAACAATGCTAACAAAAAAGAAAACATTCCAAAAAAGCGTTCATCAGAACCGCACCCAAGAAACAAAGTTCAGCGGGGCGAAGAAACCCACACGGAATAAAAAAAAAAAAAAGTCTTAACCGACCGACGACGAGTCCAGTCCCACGAAACTCTAGCCTGGCAGGATGACGGCGTCCAGATGATGCTCGAATCTATCCTTCACTCTCTTCCGCACAGCCACGACGGCTGTGCGGAAAAGTGGCTGTGCGGAACAGAGAGAAGAATAGATTCGAGCAGCGATGCGCTAGAAGGTAACCGAAACATAACATGCCTCGAGCTTCATATTTGAAGAAGAGCTTTCGAGGTAATTACGGTAGTTACTCAAACTTTCTCTTTTCCCTTCCCTAATTCAAAAGAACACCTCAGCCGGCGCTAACTTTTCATCTTGGGAGAAGAGCACTCTTCACAAACGGTTGTAGTTGGCAAGGAGGCTGACTTCGACCCAACTAGTCTCCGGGCTTTGCTGTTTCCAAAAGAGATAACCCTTCGGTACTATCGGATCCCCGCGGAGAGAGATAGAGCACGGCCGTTTCGAGGATAGGGTGCTCGAAGCTTGGGCAAAAACGCGGTATCGTTTCACGCGTGCAGGGATGGCTGGTTTCAAATTTTCCCCACATCCCTAACGGAACCGGCCCATCTTCGTGTGTGCGTCTGCGGGATTGTTGTCCGGCGTCGCCCGTTTTAGCGCGCACGCGGCGTTGTTTTTATCCGGCAGAACTGTTGTTGACCTTCGATATTGTAAGGCCGTGGTGTCCTCATCCTCCCAGGCAACAGTTCTTTTGCTTTCTCTTCTGCAATACTCTGACTGACTGACTCCTCCTGCGTGGCCGTCACTGTTCGCCGCGTCAACGACACATTCGTACCATTTCACTTCTCGTGACACAGGGTGGGCTGCTCGCTTTACTGTCACGGGCCGTCCTATCTAACACAACGAGCGTGAGAGGTCGTGCTCATCTGCTAGTTCCGAAAGGGCAAACGTTCATATACGCCAATAAGGGCCCCGAATCAACACGACGTCTGCCGAATTCTACACATTAAGAATTTACGACGCCTTCTGGCCTGTTAAGAAGTGTTGCTCTTTCTTTTAAACTCCTCCTATGTAGCTTGCCGCCCATAATAAAATTTAAATGATCAATAAATATACCAGGGTGGAACTACTGTACTTCATTTTTATGTGGGAACGTTGAAAAAAGGCGAAAATATTTCCAAGTTTGTGAAGACACTCAATTTGCAAGTCGGTTTCGAGCCGTAAAAACACGTTTTTCTACGATATTGAAGCTTAAATATAGAACATGCAAACAAAATACACACTTTCTCGAGTTGCTTTTCGCGTAGACAACTATCATATCTACATTTATACAAAAAAAAATAAAAAAAAACGTTTTTTTTGTGAAAGTCAATTTCAAAATTGGTACTTCTTGATTTTAGCATAACATTAACGTAAACGTACCGCAAAGGAACTTTTATACAACTGAGGGATTTTATAATATATACAAAGAGCGAGTTTTGCGCTCTACATAGACATAAAAAAATATTGATGTAACCCAACTAAATCGCCTGTATTTAATTGTCAAATTTCGTCAATAATTAATCGAGGGGGCGGTTTTGACATTTTTACCGAAAAAAAAGCAAAGCGCCTAAATTTTTTTCATGGTATTATCTAGAGCCTTTTACAAGTGCTCGCAGAGTGCTTGAAAAAAGTTAATATAATGTGGACTGAAAATGCACGCCGGTAGATCGAGCGAAACATCCGACCCACGACGGATGTGAAAAACAATGCTTTCCATCGCGGCCTCTTTTAAAATTCGTAAGTCGAGAACAAAATATCCGACGAACTTGTGGTTTGTGGCTACTGCGTTTTTAAAGACGACGCCATCACATATATTTTTTTCAGCGAAATTAAAAATTCGACTTGATGAAAAAATATACGTTTTGGGGGCATTTCTCAAATGAAGGAGGACGCAAACCGTATCTTCCCCAGGTTTTTGTTCTCGAGTTACAAAGCGTAGAAGCCGCAGTGGGAGAAACTAGTGTTTTTGTCCGCAGTCGCAGGTCGCGTGTATGACACCCTCTGCTGGCGCTAGTGTTTTTTCAACACCCTTTTAACTTTCTCCTCTTATTTAATTGGTACAATACAGATACCTTGACGTATTCAAATATTTTTAGGCATTTTATAGTTTTCTAAAAAAAAGTCAAACTCGTCACTCAGGTCGATTTTTGGTCAAATTTGACAGGTCATCACTTTGTCTGTACTTAAGGTACATTTTCTTTTTTTAGCTCTATAGAAAGCCCTAAGCATGCCCAGTACACATATAATAATATCATTATGATATGTTAAGTAGCCGTTTTGCTACCTTCACGTAAACGTTGTGAAAAATAACAAATGTTAAAAGTTTGAGGTCGAATTTTAAAAAAAAAATCATTTTTGTAAATTTTTATTTTTTTTAATTTTTTTAGATATAATAGTCGGCTACAAGAAAAAAACAATCTAGAAATGCAATATTTTGGTTGTATGCCCTCTATTTGAGCTGCAATCGCGTGAAATGTGTGCTTATTTCAGTCAAATGAGCACACAATTCACGCGATTGCGGCTCAAATAAAGGACATAAAACCAAAATATTACAGTTCTAGATTGTTTTTTCTTGTAGTAGACTATTACATCGAAAAAGAATATAAAAATAAAAAAAATTACAAAAATTGAGTTTTTGAGAAAATCGATATCAAACTTTCACAAACAAACCTCAAACCGGCATCGTGCACCTCTGCGATTTCGAAAATATGTTTCCATTTTTGTTTACGTTTTCAAAAAGGAATGTGAAGTAGGCAAACGTATGACATTGTCACGAACGACAATTGATGAGGCGATAATAACTGAAGAAACTAAACGTTTAATGGGGCAAACTTGTGCCCCCAAAAAAGGAAAAACGATAACAACAGAAGAGAACAAAGCGTCGCAGGCGTCGAGGTCGGCGTGAGAGCAGAGTCGAACGCTGGGGCGAAACTGACTGCGGCTTGCCACGCGGAGCTCCTTTTGTACACGCGTGGGCTTCTCAAACAATCGGCGTAGAAGGTTCGCGCATAGAACATTCTAACCTCGAACATGCAACAGAGTTCTCGAATTTACCAGAACAGTAAATTGCAAGAATAAATAAAAGACGCGTCGCGCCGAGGAATCGAACCCTAACTTTCCCGCGACCGTCAAGAGCGGTAACCACTCGACCACGCGCGCGGTCGCTCGCCGACGCGCGTGGCATTACTCCCCCCTTTAAAAAGGCATCGTCTCGATGTCACGTGAAAGGCAACAAAAAAAAAGCAACACAAACAAAAGAACGGGAAAATACGGAAGCTGGTAAAACACAATCCTATCAAGCGTTGCACAAGTTCACAGTTCGCAGTCTTATCGCGCGTAGTACGGCTTGACGCGCACGACGTGGACGACTTCCGGTCGTGGAGGGCGGCGTGATGAAGTCCGCGTTCCGTCGGACGTCACCTCGTAGTTCAGATCTCCAAGTCGACGAAGTACCTTGTAGGGTCCGAAGTACCGTTTTAGGAGTTTCTCACTGAGACCACGGCGGCGAATCGGCGTCCAGACCCAAACCCTGTCTCCGGGCTGGAAGTGGACGTCCCTGTGACGAAGGTTATACCGGCGTGCGTCGACTCGCTGTTACTCTTGAATCTTGATTCTTGCCAGTTGACGAGCTTCCTCCGCGCGTTGACAGATCAGTTGAGCATCGTCGTTGCCATCGTCGGTTGGCGCGTGAGGCAGCATGGCGTCAAGCATCGTGGTAACCGTCCGGCCGTGTACCAGTTGGAACGGCGTCATTCCTGTGGTTTCTTGTACGGCTGTGTTGTACGCAAATGTAACGTACGGCAAAACCTCGTCCCACGTCTTGTGCTCTACGTCGACGTACATGGAGATCATGTCGTCGATGGTCTTGTTGAGCCGCTCTGTTAGCCCGTTGGTCCGCGGGTGATAAGCGGTGGTTCGTCGATGGCTGGTGTGACTGAGCCGAAGTACCTCTTGAGTCGGCTGTGCCAAGAAAGATGACCCTCGATCTGTGATCAGCACTTCAGGGGCGCCGTGTCGTAGGAGAATGAACTCGACGAAAAATTTGGCGACTTCCACCGCTGTTCCCGATGGAAGGGCTTTCGTCTCTGCGTATCGTGTAAGATAATCGGTCGCGACGATAATCCACCGGTTCCCTTGCGTCGATGTTGGGAACGGCCCAAGCAAATCCATTCCGACCTGCTGGAAGGGCGCGGTCGGGGCAGATATCGGCTGCAGGAGTCCTGCTGGCTTTGTCGGAAGCTTCTTACGTCGTTGGCACTCATGGCACGACCGTGTATACAGATGGACGGTTTTCGGGAGTCTCGGCCAGTAGTACTTGTCACGAATCCGGGCGAGCGTCCTGCTGTAGCCAAGGTGTCCAGCCGTCGGGTCGTCGTGGCATGGTTGAAAGATTTCTTCTCGCAGGCTGGCAGGCACAGCCAGCAGCCAGGCAGGGCTGCTGGTTCCGAAGTTCTTCTTGAAGAGCACGCCTCGCCGCAGAACGAAGCTTGACAAGTCTCGGGCCATGACTCGCGGAACGGAATTTCCTTGACCTTCGAGGTGGTCGATCAAGGCGTGAAGTTCCGGGTCGTCTCGTTGAAGTGCTCCCATGTCGGTATCTGTAACTGCTTCGAGGAAACGAGCGTCATCGTCGTCGTCGGTGCTGTCCGCAGGAGATTCGACTGGGGCCCTAGACAAGCAGTCGGCGTCATTATGCTTGCGGCCGGACTTGTGCACAATGGTTACGTCGAATTCTTGCAGTCGAAAACTCCAGCGAGCGAGGGGTCCTGACGGGTCCTTGAGGTTTGCGAGCCAGCAGAGGGCGTGGTGGTCAGTGACCACGCGGAACGGGATCCCGTACAAGTACGGACGGAACTTGGTTATCGCCCAGGCGACAGCAAGACATTCTTTGTTGGTCGTTGAATAATTTCGTTCTGTCTTAGACAGCGCCCGGCTTGCGTAAGCGATTACTCTCTCTGCCCCTTCCTGCCTCTGAACGAGTACCGCACCGAGACCGGTGTTGCTGGCGTCCGTGTGTATTTCTGTCTCCACCGACTGATCAAAATGACCGAGGATAGGGGGCGACTGCAGCCTTCGCTTGAGTTCGTCGAACCCCACTGGAACTGCACGTCGTCCTTCGTCAGATGCGTCAGCGGTGAAGAAATCTGTGCAAAGTCATGCACGATACGTCTGTAGTAGGCGCACAGCCCAAGGAATCTTCGGACGGCCTTCTTGTCCGACGGCTTCAGGAATTCGGCGACAGCGGACGTCTTTGCAGGATCCGGGCTTACACCCTGAGCACTCACGACGTGTCCCAAGAATTTCAGCTCTCCATAGGCGAACCGACACTTCGAAGGCTTGAGTGTCAGCCCAGCAGCCTTGAAGGCCCGTAGTACGGCTCGCAGTCGTCCGAGGTGCTCGTCGAATTCGGTTGCGAACAGTACAACGTCGTCGAGGTAGACTAGACAGCTCTGCCATTTCAAGCCGGAAAGGACGGTGTCCATAACACTCTGGAAGGTTGCCGGCGCTGTGCACAGCCCGAACGGCATTACTTTAAATTCATACAGTCCGTCCGGTGTGACGAAGGCCGTCTTTTCACGATCTCGTTCGTCAACCTCAATCTGCCAGTACCCGCCATTCAAGTCCATCGACGAAACGTATCGGGCATGGCGCAGGCGGTTCAGGGTGTCGTCGATGAGGGGCAGAAATAGACGTCCTTTTTTGTTACTACATTCAGCCGGCGGTAGTCCACGCAGAACCTCAGGGTTCCGTCTTTTTTCTTCACTAGGACTACTGGGGAAGCCCACGGACTGTTTGAAGGCTGGACAATGTCGTCATCAAGCATTTCCTGAACTTGCTTCTGGATAACATCTCTTTCTTTCACGGAGACTCGGTACGGTGGCCGATGCACAGGGAGAGCGTCGACATCAGTGATTATTCGATGTTTCGCAACCGTCGTTTGGCGCATCGTTGACGACGTGGAGAAGCACTCACTGAACTCGGCGAGGTCACTGAGTTGTCGTCGTTGTGGGGCTGGGAGGGACGGGTCGATCTCGAGCTCTGACGGTGTGGTTCTCTTGTGCTGCGTCGGAGAGGCGTCTTCTGAGATTGTGGCGATCGCGGCTGAATCCTGAATTTCCTCGAAGTATCCTACAGCTGTACCCTTTGTAAGGTGCTGCGACACTTGCCGGAAGTTGGTGACAAGGGCTAAGGTACGCCCGTCCTGGAGCTCGTTTACACGTCTTGCAATGCCAATCCCTCGTCCAAGGAGAAGTTGGACGCTTCCTTCCAACAGTGCTACACCACAGGTGGCTTCTTCGGCCCCGACGGGCACAAAGACACTCGACAGTGGCGGCAGGTTTACGTGGCTGGTAAGGACTCGCACTGTAGCTAACGTCGCTTTGGGATTTTCCGCCGATGGGACAGGTTTCCGAAGCGTCAGCTTGTTTTTCGCAAGGTCGATGATGGCCCCGTATTCACACAAGAAATCCATTCCAAAAATGACGTCCCTCGAACAGTCTTGCAGAACGACGAACTTCACAGGGCAGGTTTCACCGTGGATCTCAACGCGAGCGGTGCACCTGCCAACAGGTGTGATGAGATGTCCGCCGGCGGTTCGTATCTGCGGTCCGTCCCACGACGTCGTAACTTTCCGAAGGCGGCGAGAGAGCCTCCCACTCAAGTCTGAGTAGTCTGCTCCGGTGTCCACGAGTGCCGATGCGTCGAGGCCGTTGATAACAACGTTTAGGTTGTTGGACACCGTTGCAGCGGCGTCGGTGCGATGCGGGGCGTCAGGAGAGTGGGAGCGCTCCGGCGTTCTTGGAGGCTGTTTGCTTCCGTCGTTTTCGGCAACGTCACCTCCAGGCGTTGCCGCACTTAGTTTTCCCGGCCACGCAGGGGAGACAGGCTCTCTCGGCGGGGTCGTGGCGCTGGGGACGCTGAACGTCGTCGCGATGGGGAGCGGGCTCCACGGCGGAGAGACGACACTGGGGATGGCGAGCGTCGGAGGTAATCGTCGATGTCGCGAGGGCGTTCGTCGTAACTTGGGCGCGGGTCGTTCGGGTGGAACCCGCGCAGCCCCAGTTGTCTGTAGGGGCTTCGACGGTAAATGTGGCCGGCTTCACCGTAGTGATAGCACAACGGGCGTCGGTCGGCGGTCCTCCAGACTTCCGTCTTCCTCGGCGCAGGTTGCTCTGGGTGGACGTGCGGCGGTTGCCTTGGTGCTGAAGGCTCACGTCGCGGCTGCGGCGCAACGGGCGTGTGTCGTCGGGTCATTGCGGCGTAGCTCAGCGCCGCTTCTTCGGGAGCTGGAACGATGATGGGAGTGTCCGGCTGGCAAGCTCGCTGTACTTCCTCTTGAACCGCCTCTGCAATCGAGAGCGAAGCCGGGCGGTTGGAAGCCAGCAGTAGCTTCCTGAGCTCATCCCGGACGACGTCGCGGATGATCTGCCGAAGGTGTTCGATGCCGACACCATCGACATTGCAGCGAGGTGGCGAGACAGCCGGAAGCGTTGACACACCGGCGAGTCGTTGAGTGTGCACAGCTCTGGCCGACAGCGCCCGCTCGGTGTTCGTCGCCTCGGCCACGAAGCCGTCTACCGTCGTGGGGGGCTGCGGACAAGGCCACCGAAGATTTCGCTTTTGACGCCCCTCATGAGTAAGCGCAACTTCTTCTCCTCGGTGGCTTGCGGGTCGGCGCGTGTACACAGTCGTAGCACGTCTTCAACGTAGCTTGTCATGCTTTCGTCGGGGGCTTGTGTCCGCGTCTGGAGCAGGTCCTCCGCATTCTGTCGCCGGTGTTGGTTCGAGAAGGTTCTCTTCAACTCGGTGGCGCAGATATCTTACGGAGTGAGCGAAGCCTCGTGGTTTTCAAACCAGTGCCTCGCGGTGCCTTCCAGCGAGACGTAAAGGTTCTGGAGGCGTTGCTCGACGTTCCATCCGTTGTGGCGGGCCACGCGCTCATAGTGAAGGAGCCAGTCCTCGACGTCTTCATAGATTTCTCCATGGAAAGGCGTCGGCGATCAGGGGGCGACGGGCAGGACAACGACGGGCGGAGCGGTCATCGTCGCGGTCTTCTTCTTTGATTTCTGCGGCAAGGGTCCAAGTTCCAGCGGTAGGCCTTGGTTACGGCGACTTGACCAGGCCTTGGTCTGGTCTTCTGCGAAGGGTAGCCTCCCGGGGCTGAGCACGTCACTTGGCCGGCGTGTTTTCGGAGGGGTACGGTCCACGGGCATAGAACGCAAATGTACCCCGCACCTCCACCAAAATGTCACGAACGACAATTGATGAGGAGATAATAACTGAAGAAACTAAACGTTTAATGGGGCGAACTTGTGCCCAAAAATAAAAAGGAAAAACGATAAGAAGAGAACAAAGCGTCGCGGGCGTCGAGGTCGGCGTGTGAGCAGAGTCGAACGCTGGGGCGAAACTGACTGCGGCTTGCCACGTGGAGCCCCTTTTGTACATGCGTGGGCTTCTCAAACAATCGGCGTAGAAGGTTCGCGCATAGAACATTCTAACCTCGAACATGCAACAGAGTTCTCGAATTTACCAGAACAGTAAATTGCAAGAATAAATAAAAGACGCGTCGCGCCGAAGAATCGAACCCTGACTTTCTGCGCGACAGTCGAGAGCGGTAAACACTCGGCCACGCACGCGGTCACTCGCCGACGCGCGTGGCAATATTCATTGTAATTTAAAACTTGCGATAAGAGAGAAACCGCATAAGCACACTACAAAACAATGAGTAACAAGTATATACAAATGAAAAAGCAAGGCAACATGACAAAAATTGTTTTGAGATGGAACGGTTCAAAGTAAACGAGGGTGGCTACTCATTACTCAGCCTATCACGATCCAATGATACATTTTCACATTATTCAAATCTTGTACATAAGTCTTCGGGAAATATGCGCCGGGGTTTGTTATCCCCACATCTTGCTGATCGCCGACGGTTGACTGCACAGTTCGTGCACCTCAGTAATGTAGAAACGCGCGCGCAGAACCAGTAAAAGCGCAAAAATATCGATGACACATTTTCCGAAATTACTTTTTTTTTTTACTAGTTAGACGTAACTGTGAACCAGTTTTTGCACTGTGTAGAAGCCAAGGAGTTCACAGTTGCAGTTTTGAACATGCCGGCACACACTCACTGATGAGTTTCTAAATTTCGGGACATAAAGCGGTACGTGCGTGCCTTGACACGTGTATGCAGCTACTCTGTGATTTCGCAGATCTTTTCTAGGACAACGTTCAAGGCGCCTTCCTCTACTGTCTTCCTCCACACGTGTGAGGATCGGATGCCTCTTGGTGGGTTTACCTTCCCCCACTCTTTTTTCTTGAGCTCCCGGAAACGCGTGAGCTTCTCTTTGGCGATTGAGAGTAGAACAATCCCTTTGACTTTCGGTTTGAGTGCATCAACGAAGCTTTGCGCGTTCGTTACGGAGTACAATTCTGTAGTTATCAAGTCATATATGGATTCCTGGTGCTCGAGCACGCCGCCCACTCCATCACAGGAGCTTCCCCGTGCCCTCATGCGGAGAATGTCCACTTGGCGACGACATTCATTTTCTTTTTTTTAATTCGTACACCTGTTGCCTGTTTTTGGAAGTAGCTTGGAGCACCGTCTGAAATATAAACGAGTTGCGTGAAAATACACTGTTAGCAAAAATAACACGCCCAGACGTGTAATTCGTTGTCCCATAGCGGACACGTCGAAACGTGTTCGTTTTACACGCAGCCATGTGTGTTATTCGCCTACACACGAGGTGCCGTGTAAACTTAACACGCTACACCGTGTCTGCTTTCCGAGAAACACGGTCCGGCGTGTCCTTTATGAAACATGGCGGCCAGCCGCCGAGAACAGGCGAGAGACGAGCCCAGCGAGCGGCGCGCCTTTCAGCCGAATTGAAAGCACACAGGACGCGTTTGTTCTCGTTCGATGTCTTTTATACACAGTAAACAGTCTCCAAGCGGTGGACGTAGGAACGTGCAAAGGTACGCACGTGCGTCGTCGGCGGTCGGTGGCGTCGGCAGTACGACGGAACACGGAACCGCTAGACAGAAAAACGAATACCGAATTTACATGGATAAATAGCTTGAGCAAACTATTTGAAGTCCGGCGGTAACTTGCGCCACCTAGTGAGATTTCTAGCAGCCAGTGAAATAAAAACACCTAGGAGTTTGTTAATACGCTGACAACTATCACAAGTAGACAGCAACCCTCATACATCACAGACAACACGAGTACCACGTAAGACACGGCACCGACACATACACAAACACAACACCGACACTGCGCCCGACACTTCCTACTAACATCCTCTTCTCCCCGCGGCGTATATAAGCTTGACATGTGCGGGTGAGCTCTTTGGTCGCTGACCGTTACAGATTTATAGAAGAAGACACAAAACACGGCACAATAAACAGCCGTATGTAAGAACTGCTTGCATTTAAATAGTATGGAGGCAAAATCTGTAAAATTAGTCCGTTGCGAAAAACAACGATGTATTAACAATCAATCTTAAACCGGCCATGAAGAAGTTAAACTTTTTGTTATTTTCATGCTCGACCAGTGTTATGAGCAGTCCGACTAGCTTAAATCAGATAGAAAAACAAATTATTAGGATTTTATCATTATGTATTCAATATTCAATGGAAATTATCCTTGCGCAAAGCATTTTTTATATAAGTATTCGTGAAGGACATCCGCCCAACACTTCACTTCCGCTAGTTGTAGTACGCGTACGGGAGCAGAAGCCTTCACTTTTGGGGTGTTTTGATGCAGTTTGTTGTCGTATGTCGTGTCGGTGTCGAGTGGAGCGGTGGGGCTTGGGAGTTTGTGAGTTTGTGACCGGTGTTATTCGTGATCACTAATGTGGCGCTGATGCGTTTTTTTTATTTTTTTTTATACCGCCATTACCCCGAACATTGAAAATCCACGGGCCCGTGGCACTGCATTATGCTGAATCGCGAGCTCCTTCTCTGTTGTCGTTTTTCTGGTAGCACTCGCGGATACTGCAAGCGTTTAAACAGTGTGCACCGTCTCGCCTACGTCCACGGTGACGTGCTCGACCTGTTGAAACTTATTGTTTCCGTCATTTTGGAGTACGCAAGGCAGTTATCTCGCTGCTCTGGTTTTGGTTAAAAAAGCAAGGCAAATCGCTCGTAGTTCCCGCCCTCAGTACACGTTGGACATCTTCCACACTTTGACACTGGATAACTGGATGAACGAGGATTTACATTTACTTCACAGGTCACTCGCGCCGCTTCCTCACCGTCGAGTAGCAGGATCAGCTGGCGACAAGCCGTAGATGAAAGGACTGAGCATCAACAGCCCAAGTGCACTCGGTGCCTATGCGGGCGATGCGGATTTCTGTCAACCGGTAGCCCAGCACAAACCGTGACCGTTCCAGCTCTTCGTCATGACACGGTGTTGCAGAGAGCAGGGTATAATACAACTACACGGACCACTGAAGTGCACGCACTGTTATCGTAAATCTTGGCTTTTGATTGTGCCTTTGTAGATCATCTTGTTAGTTTTGCTGGAGACGCAAACGACGGGCATAACAAAATCGTTTGCATATTCCGCATACTTAGCAAAAGCATTTACCTAGTCCCCCTGCGAAAAGCGCAAAACACGGAGTCCGCACCGTCCTGACTTACCAGTCTTTCACTTGCTTTAGAGCAGTTTGTACCTGCTAGTAGGTATGTCTACTGAAACTGCAACTTGAAACTAGGGGCAGTGCCAGAGAGAAAAGAGACAAAGTCGGGAAAGCTTGCTCGCTCTCCCAATTTCTCAACTCTCAAAGATAGTGCCATAATAAATGCACCAACGATTCTTCCCAAAGTAAAGAAAAGGCACTATGTTCACTACGTAAAAAAGGCTCTCAGTTCATGCATCTGTGGGCAGGTAGGAAATCTTGCCCTAATTTATTCACACCGAATGATGAGCGCAACAAACTCACACGAGTCACACGAGATTTACAGGAAAATATTGCTGGTGACTTAAGCTTCCCTGAAATTCTGTATAACCGGTCGTTTGCAGGACCGAATCATCTACTCGAGCGGTGTGCGTCGCTGTGCAAACACGTCGCTGTGCAAATGCAGTCCAACAACACGAAGCATAAAAACGGCAGATTTGGGACACCAATCCGAAGCCCATTGTTCAATTAAAACGATATAATTTTGTTGAAAACGCCCGGAGCTTTTTACTCACGGTATGCGTCGGGAATCTTCCACATTTTGAAACGGAACGAAGGAAGATTTACTTTTAAAAAACGCTCGCTGCGTCCTCCCGGACCAGCTGGACCGGATCAGCTGACGACGACGGGACTGAACCCGTTGAACCTCTACTCCACAAGAACCAATTTGAGGTCCGTGTTAATGTGGGTTTCTACCTTCAAGCACCGCACCACACACCACTAACGTTTCGGCTCTTTCTCGTATCGCCGTGTTTCCCCAAACAGAACGAGATCGCCGAAGTCAACGCAGCGCTGTCGTGAACCTTGGCTTGTGGTTGCGCACTCGTGGACCCTGTGACTCCCTTCGCTTTCAAAGCACACACGACGATTACGAATGATACTTTCCGTCTTCCGGGAACATCACAGGGGCACTTCTCCGGTCACGCTTCGCCATGTGCTCGCAAACTGCGAAGCTCTATGCGAAGCTTCTCGCGTCCTGTCAAACCAACACAATAGCGGCGCCATGCGTTGATGCCAGATTTTCTCCGGTCAAACAAAAACAACGAAAGTAAACCGGCTCTAGCTTCCAGCGTACATTGGCGTTGCGCTTGCGCCGTGGCCAGATCGCTTGCGGTTGAAGGTTGAAGCCAAAACGAAACCAACTGCGATGTCACGTGTTCAGATCGAGGACACGCTTTTTATATCCACGTTAACTGTTTAAAACGAATAATTAGACCCATAACTTTATTTGTGGTGTGTAAGAAACTATTATCAAGACCCCGAAACCAAATACACTCATGGGCGGCATGAGGGAAGCCGCATTGCCATCGACCAGAAATTGGCAGCGAGCACGGTAAGCGCGGGTTTCGCCAACGTCCTGCGACATGGCGCTATTGCTTTTGGTGCATATCCGTCTCTGTTGTATTGTCACTAGCTTTTTATTTCTGCATTGTCATTCCCGCGCATGCTGACTGCTTTTATTTCGTTCGCCGACTCAAGAGATAGCCGGTACCCCGTCGTTCCTCCTCCCCCCTTTGCCTCACCCTTTCCTTATCCTCCTCCCGCTCTGAAAACGATATATTGCAGACGCAACCAAATAAAGGTTGATACGCTGTCACCGGCTGTTCGTCTGGTTTGCTCACGCCGCACGCGGTGGCTTATGCGACGCAGCAGTCTCCGAGACATGTTTCTTTCCGCGGCATTTGTCTCAACGGTCCTTTCTAAGTGTGTCCCCAAGCATTCCGGTGCTTCGATAGCCGGCAATGCTGCGGTCGTCGCCGGGGGTGATGCGTGCTTTTGAGGTCGGCTACACGGTTTTGCGTGTATGACCGAAGCAAAACACGTTTTTTACAACCTCGCATGATTTGTGAACGAGTTATCCGTTACTCAACGTGTAAATTTATGGTAATTTGTGTAAATAGCGTGTTTTTGACCCCAAATATTCACCAAATACACGGGACTTGCTAACAGTGTAGGCAATAGTTCCTCCAGCCGCCCTTCGACGGCGTTGAGCGTAAAGAGCGCATGGGACGAGTCATGGACGATGTTGTTGCTCACTATGTAGCCACGCAGGTAAAAATGGAAACCAACTTGCCCTTCCGGTGATGTCCTTGCACCGCGCGCTGGATCACGACACTCCAATTTTCAGTAAACTTGAAGTGCAAGATGACGGCACGTTGACTTCACATGCGCTTTCTCGAGCCACATGGCTCTTCGCTGGGCGCGTCTGATGAAGTGGGGCATGCATTTTTTGTCCACTTTTGAAACTCGTTAAAGAAATTCCAGAAGATTTATGCACAGATTTGAATGGTGTGAGAATTTACCATTCAATCGTAGTCAGCTGTATAATGAGTAGTCACCCTCGTTTACTTTGAACCGTTCTATATAGGCACACGTTTTTCACATGTTGCGTTGCCTTTTGATTTACATATACTTGTTACTGATTCTTTTGTAGTATGCTTACGTGGTTTCTCTTATTTCAAGTTTTAAATTACAATGAATGTCACAAGTTTGCCTACTTTGCGTTTCTTTTTTGAAAACGGAAACAAAAATAAAACATATTTTTGAAATCGTAGAGGCGCACAATACCGGTAAGGTTACGGTATTTTAGTCAAATGAGCACACATTTCACGCGATTGCGGCTCAAATATAGGACATACAACCAAAATATTACATTTCTAGATTGTTTGTTTTTTGTAGTCGACTAATACCTTAAAATAATTTTAAAAGAAATGAAAATTTACAAAAATGAGTTTTTTTAGAAAATCGACCTCGAACATTCAACATTTGTAATTTCGTACAACGTTTACGTGAAGGTAGCGGAACGGCTAGGCTACATATCATAATGATATTGTTATTTCTATAATAGCTTGGTTTGGGCTTTCTATAGAGCAAAAGAAAAAAAAAATTACTTTAATTACAGACAAAGTAATGACCTGTCAAGGTTGACCAAAAATCGACCTGAGTGACGAGTTCGACATTTTTTTTAGAAAACAATAAAATTTCTAAATATATTTGAATACGTCATGGTATTTCTATAGTACTTGTTAAAAGAGGGGAAAAGTTAAAAGGGTGTAGGAAAAACACTAGCGCCAGCAGAAGGTGTCAAACACGCGACCTGAGGCAGAAACACTAGTTTCTGCCATTGCCGGCATCTACGCTTCGTAACTCGAGAACAAAAAAATCTGGAGAACATGCGGTTTGAGCCCCCTTTTTTATGAAACACACCCGAAACATATACGTTTTTCGTCAAAATTAAAAATTAGTCTCTTTTAGCCTGCCCGATTTGAGATAAAACTACCATATATATATATATATATATATCACCTTTCTGGTGATATATATGCATTATTATACCGTAAAAATTAGATATATGCTCTGAAATGTATTTAGATTTAGACAACGCTTCGAGCGGGGACCGCTCTTATATATATATATATATATCGAAGCGAAGAAGAATAGCGAGATAAGAAAAGTGGTGTAACTGAAGGCACTAGTACGGGTCAGATTTTTTAGATGACACGCGCGATCGTCGTCCTTCTTTTTTTGGTCTCCAGGCTTGTCGTCGTCTTCGCTACATTTGCCCACGTTTAGGGGGCTGCCATCCTGACAGCAGTAGTGTTAGAAGGGGCGGTCGGGTCGGGCGGTACATACAGTTTCATTCGTGACACATGAACGGTCTCTTGATGGTGACGGCGGCGATCGGTGGGGAGGGGAACGGGTTCGACGCGGTAGTTTACCGGCGAGGTAGCTGTGAGAACTTTGTATGGGCCATGATATCTTCGAAGAAGCTTTGCAGATACTCCAGGCTTCTTAATGGGCATCCGGATCCACACTAAATCACCATCGTTGTAGGTGACAGAGCGGTGACGGGCGTCGTAACGACTCGTTTTGACGTTCTGGTGCTCAGATGTGCGACAACGGGCTAACTGACGACATTCTTCAGCTCGGCTGATTGCCTTATCAAAGGTTATATGCTCCGTGATATCTGGCCGATAAGGTGAGATAGTATTGAGCGTACATGCTACTTCGCGGTTATACGTGAGCATGAAAGGTGATAAGCCTGTCGTAGCTTGAGTAGCGGTGTTATAAGCGGAAGTAATGTATGGGAGAATTCGATCCTAGTTATCTTGATCCTGAAAGACATACTCGAAAGAATGTCAGAAAGGGTACGGTTAAGACGCTCCGTAAGTCCATTTGTTTGGGGGTGATAAGAAGACGTGCAAAGATGAATAATATTGCATTCTCTCAGAATGTCTTCGACGAGTTGTTATAAAAAAAAACTGTTCCTCGATCACTGAGTACTTCTTGAGGCGAGCCGTGACGCAGTATAATATTGTTTAAGAGAAAGCTTGCAACTTCATGAGAACCTGCGGTGGGCAGGGCAGCAGTCTCGGCGTAACGCGTCAGATGGTCAATTGCGACGACTACCCAACGGTTTCCCTCAGATGATTTTGGTAGAGGGCCATACAGATCGATTCCGACTCGTTCGAATGGCTTGTCGGGACAAGGTATGGGTTGGAGCAAACCCGGCGGACTCTGAGGTGTTTTTTTTTCGTTGTTGGCACAATAAGCAGGAGCTGACATATTTTTGCTCAAAGCGATACATGCCGGGCCAGAAATATCTGCCGCGTAAACGATTATAAGTCTTCAAGACCCCGAGATGTCCCGACGTTGGGTCCTTATGAAGGCACTGTAGCAGCTCGGAGCGAAGCTGCCGTGGCACTACTAACAACCATCGCTGACCGTCTGCTAAATAGTTACGATGAAACAAGAGGCCATCTCGGACAGAAAAATGCCGTGCTCGTTTGCAGAACTTGCGGTTGTTGGAGATAGCAAGGCCTGTAATATGTTGCACCAGGGTCTGGGTGTAGGGGTCTTGGAGCTGGGTTTGTGCCACAGCATCCAGAGAGAGAGCAGCGAGTGTAATCGGATCTTCGTCCCCGTCAGGAGCAATCGTTGGCAAAGGGCAACGTGAGAGGCCGTCAGCATCTTGATGCTTGCGTCCGGACCTATAAGTGACGGAGAAGTTGTACTCTTGAAGGCGAAGAGCCCAACGTCCCAAACGCCCCGAGACGTCTTTCAACTACGTTAACCAACAGAGAGCGTGGTGATCTGTGATGACACTAAAATGGCGTTCGTACAGGTATGGTCGAAACTTAGAAATAGCCCAGATAATCGCCAAGCATTCTTTTTCGGTTGTAGAATAATTACGTTCACACTTTGACAGGGTGCGACTGGCGTATGCCACAACTCTCTCGGGTCGGGGTGGTTTGCGTTGTATTAGGACTGCGCCTAGTCCATACCCGCTGGCGTCTGTATGGATCTCTGTAGGAAGTGAGGGGTTAAAGTTGCATAAAATCGGATCGCCCGTCAGGAGAGCAGTTAGCTGTTTGAATGCAGATTGGCATTCCGGAGACCAATGAGAAGGCTTGGTTGTATCATGTAATCATGTAAGGCGTGTAAGGGGGCAGCGATCGTTGCGAATCCTTGGACAAATCGGCGAAAATAGGAGCAAAGACCCAAAAAGCTGCGAAGTTGTTTAGCTGTAGTTGGGATGGGAAATTCTGCGACTGCTCGAATTTTGTCAGGATCGGGTCGGACACCTTCCTTCGATACTACATGTCCGAGAACTCGAATTTCTTTTGTCGCAAAATGGCACTTCTTGGTGTTCAGTTTCAAATTGGCGTTTGCAATACACGATAGAACAGTGGCCACACGTTCGAGATGTTTTTCAAACGTCGGTGCAAAAATGACAATGTCGTCTAGATAACAAAGGCAGATTTTCTACTTCAGACCTCGGAGAACAGTATCCATCAGCCTTTCAAACGTGGCCGGAGCATTACAAAGTCCAAACGGCATCACGTTAAATTCATAGAGACCGTCTGGTGTGATGAAGGCCGTTTTGGGTTAATCGGTTTCTTTCACTGGGACTTGCCAATATCCGGATTGTAAATCCAGAGAGGTAAAAAATTCAGCGCCCTGAAGGCAGTCGAGGGCATCATCAATGCGTGGCAACGGATATACATCTTTGGTGGTTATCTTGTTGAGTCGTCGGTAATCTACACAAAAGCGAATGCTGCTGTCTTTTTTCTTTACTAGGGCAACAGGAGAGGACCAAGGACTTGAAGACTCTCTGATTACTCCTCGTTGTAGCATCTCTGCGACTTGTTGTTCTATGAGTTGCCTTTCTTTCATTGAAACCCTGTAGGGTCGTTGACGAATAGGAGCTTGGCCTTGCGTGTCGATGGAATGTTGACCGGTTGAAGCGGCGCCCAAAGCTGTTTCATGTAGGTCAAAAACGTTTTTGTACAAGTCTAGGAGAGTTATTATTTTTTGCCTTTGAAGATCGGTAAGATTCCTATCGATGATGCAGGAAAGCCGCCCGGATGCATCATTTTCCTTGGTGTAGTCTGTTGAGAGTGCATTGGTCTGAATATTGAACGGGTCGTCGAGGGAAACTGTATTAATATCAGTCGCAAATGTGACGGTCGCCAGAACGGTCTGTTCCGGGATCAGTACAGCCTCTGACGTAACTTTAATTACGAAGATAAACGTTGGCAAGAGACCGATATCGGCGAGGCCCTGGGGAACCAGCAAAGTTTTGTTTGTCAATAAGGTAACTGTGGGCGCGATGGAATAGTTTCCTGGTGGCAGTGAAGAGCATGTAGTGGGAACTAACGATGAACTATGAGGCGTAATTATAATTTCTTGTATTGAGTGGAGTTTGTTGTCTTGTAGAGAGGCATCTTCCACGGCTCCAGGCAGTTCGTGAAGAGAAAGCTGTGCGCTCCCGCAAAAAATAATTGCATCAGTAGTAGAAAGAAAATCCCAGCCGAGAATAATGTCATGCGTGAATAATGAGAGTACGACAAACTGAACTAAGTAGAACGCACTCTGTAAAAAATACGAGCGGTGCAAACCCCAACGGGTTTGAGTAGGTGGGATCCTGCAGTTCTGAGTTACCTTGATACGGTGTGACGACTTTCTTGAGACAACGACAAACATCCAAACGCATGACTGAAATCGCAGCACCCGTATCAACTAAAGCTTGAACATTTTGACCTTGAATTTGAACTATGACGATGTTCGATGGGGATATATGAGGACTTGAACGGTGTGATGATGTCGCAGCTGGTGCCTCAGAAGCTGCGGTTACAAGTTTCCCCCTTGTGCTCGAGGAGTCAGCTCTGCTCGTAGCATAGGCGATGTCGATCGCGGGCGCTGTGGTGAAGGCGACTGTCGACGTGGTAGGCTTGCTAAACTCCCAGGGAACCTTGACTCTGGGGATGACGATCGGCCGTACTCAGAAGCCTGGTAGTGAAGGGCAGAGTTCCCAGCAGCAGTTTTTCTGAAGCTTGCAGACGACTCGTCAGCTTGGCGACGACGGCACACGCGGAAAACATAACCCGGTATTCCACAATAATAGCATACAGGGCGGCTATTTATTAGTTGGTGAGCAGACTGCCTGCGTGGCTGGGAGTAGCCAGACGGTTGAACATATGGCATCCCGCCCGCAGGGTAGTTGGTGGTAAATGTTGGTGCAGCTTTTTCTGCATAGGTCGGCCGCATGGTTTGCAGCGGCAATGGGACCTGCGACGGAATAGAAGACGCCAGCTCGGTTTGGACGAGTGACCGCAGTGCAGACTTTGTTGGTGTAGGTGATGTTAGTGTCGGGTGGAGAGCTCGAGACACCTCTTCTCGAACAATGTGCTGAATCAATTCGCGTAAACTGGTGCTATTGATGTCTGGGCATACTGGTGTGGCGGATATGCTGCTCACCTCAGGGAGACGTTGGACTGTGACAGCAACAAACAAGCGCTGGGTTTTGAGTTCGTGGAACTGCTGGCATATTTCTACAATCTTGGTCACGGTTGTCGGGTTATGCACGAGCATGATTTGAAAAACGTCCTCGGCGATTCCTTTCAAGAGATGACGCACCTTTTCGTGTTCCCGCATTTTTATGTCTACTCGACAGCAAAGATCCAGTGCGTCCTCAATGTAGGATGTAAATGATTCAGTTGGCTGTTAAGCGCGCGAAGCAAGCTTTCGGTCTGCTGTAATCTGTCATCGCAGGTCTTCCAAACACTTCCCTAAGGCGGTTTGAAAACATTTTCCAGCTTTAAAAGTCTTGTTCATGGTTATGGAACCAGAGTTTTGCGACGTCGGACAGGTAGAAAACGGCGGTAGTCAATTTAGTGGCATCGTTCCAGTAATTGTAACGACTGGCGCGATCGTAGGCGTCAATCCAGTCGTCGACGTCAGCGTCACCAATACCGGAGAAAATATGAGGCTCAAGTTGGCGAGTGGTGAGTACCGACTGGGATCTGATGTCTGCTTGAGTTGCCGTTGAGGTTATTGCGGAACTCGTACTGGCAGTAGGGGGTGTCATCGCTGCTTTCAATGTGAGAATGCGGCTTCTCAGCTCCAGACTTGATGCCGCGGTGATGGAGAAAGGCCCGCACCTCCACCCTTATGCTCTGAAATGTCCGAGTGTTTCGAGCGAGCGGACTTTATACTTGCTCCTCCGTGTTGTCTATTTCGCCGATTATCTCCATCCGTTAGTCGTCCTTGTGCGTGGCCACACCTAGTAATGGGGAATCCTTTGATTGGATCGCGATGGAATTATCAACCTATTAGG
>JABSTQ010000880.1:0-34041 GCA_013358835.2 Ixodes persulcatus
CTAGGCATTCCATGTGTCGTTACGGACATGCAGGGCCCAGGACCACATGCGCTCCGGTGGCTGAACGACAGCAGGCAAAACAATGCCCTCCTGCAAAGGTGGAGATGTTATGAGGCCTACCAGATTAGGATAGAATACAAGCAGGCCGTTTGCATTTGAATGCGGATGCCCTTTCCATATATAAAGCAGTGTTGGGTGCGCGTTATGTAGTGCAGGATTTTGTTCGGGGACCTTAATTGTAGTCGCAGTGTTATGAAATCAAATGTGTAAAAGAGTGACAATGTCAAGGTTCACAAATCTATGTGGTATTGGTGTTTGAATTGGATCATTTGTTACTAGTTCTGTATAATGCTTGATATTGACATGATTGGTGTAAGGGAAGGGATTGTCATTTGATTTTCGTGTGCGTTGTTGCGGGTTCTATCATGGAAGAGTGTCGATGTTGAAGGTAAAAGGTTTTTGTGGTTTTAGTGTTGTTTTGGCGCGCATTACAGTCTGTTAGATTATTTCTATCAGAGTCTCTCCTTGAGCTCCGCTTTGAGTCTCTCTCTTGAATCTCTCTCTTGTTCTCGCTCTTTGAGCCGTGGACAAACCGGCGTGACCCGAAAAAGCTGCCAAGCGGGAGAGGGAGCTTTTGTCGGCGGACGGGTTTTGGCCGACGCTTGTTTTTTGGAGTGGGCGGAGAGGGGAGCAAACTAGGAAGGGGGGGCGCGTCTGTAAGTGGAGAAGAGAGAGGGAAGCTGCCTACCCGGCGGCCGAGAGAAAAGATGAGGAATGTGAGACGGAGGAGGGGCAGGGGCCCGGAGAGAGCAGAGACGGGGGTTGGTTAAGGGAGTCGAGCGGGAGAGTGGGTCGAGAAACATAGAGAAAGATCAGAGAGATGGAGAATGAGGCGAGCACTACTACAAACTTCAAAAATAAAAAAGGCCGATTTTAGTTTTTTGTTGGGCTGTTTGATTGTGGATGCACTGGAATTCTGAAAGGCGATAAAGATGCTGGTATTCCACATCTTATGTTTCTTAACGCAAGAAGCTGGAGGTCTGTCAACTCGATTACTGTATGGTAAAGGAAGCTACAAATGACAATAAGTCCAGGTGCAGTGAGAAGAAAATTCCAGTCGCGTGCGCGTCCCGCTCTTCGCAGATTTGAAAAAACATTCGAGGCCTTGCATGGGAAGCATGCTTCCTTATGCCTTGCTAGGTTCAGTTTTTATTCTGCCGTCCTCGCAAAAATTTAAATTTTTGGTCCTTTCGTTAAAAGCATAACCACTACATGTATTGCCAGCTGAGCATGAAGGAAGGTTCACTACGCTTTTGTGTCTCTCTCTGTATGTAACCTTCCTTCATGTTCAGCTGGCACCACATATAGCAATGAACCAACTACCTCAGCTTCAAGCCATCGCATTAGCTATGTTATGAGAGCCATCGTTTCCCAGTAAACGCCACCTGCCGCACTCATTCACCACTTCATAGTCAATGAAACTGGGTACACTGCACAATACTTTTAGCAAAAAAAACATCAAATGTTCTCAATTTTATTTTGAAAGCGCATTGCCAGGTGCCAAATTTTACGGCTTAGTGCCTAAGCGAGCCCTTTCCACTGCCATAGTAGTGTTGTCAGCGATGTGATTGCTGCGCCAATTGCGCCAAGGGGCTATCCCTGCTTCATCCTGCCACATTTGCCAAAATAACGGTAATCTGTGCCAAGCTGCGCCAAGAAACCAACTTCGGTCGCCTTTCCAAGCCGAAACTATACTAACTACCGTAATTAGCAGTGTGTGTTATGTGTGCAAGCGGGCCGCCCGACACAAAGTACCCTGCATCAATTGTCCATCCGGTCTTGCATGGTTTTCTACCGTCTCGCATTTCCCTTCCCGCTCTCTTCGTCGTAAATCTTGTCTCGGTCTTTTTTTTCTTTTTTGTTAAATATTTTCAACGATAGGTGGGTGTGTGGAGACGCTCCGACGCTAGCTTGCGGGTACCAGCCATGCCGTCATGCTGTGAAACGAAACCACTTTATTGCGCGGCGGGAGTACTTTGTGAGCTGAAGCACTCGCTCCTGAAAGCAACGGCTGTGGAAAAAATATTGGTCCCTGCCTTCCAGTCACCGTGGCCGCGTGACGTCGGGTGTGCCAGTCTTACGTCAAGCAGATATGGCGCTTTCAAAAATGAAACTAAGTACCGCCGCATGTTCGTCAACATTCCTGTTCTGTTTAAATCATACGTTACTACAAAAATCCCTCTTTAACTCAAAGATTGCTGTGTCGAAGTATTGATTACCTAGGTTTCTCTCTGTGGTTTTTCTTTCGAGAGGGACCCCGGTACATGAAAAATCTTCCGCGAAAGAAGGTTGGGAAGAGAAGTGAGCTAAAGCCAAGAAGGCAATGTCTGCATGTGAGCCCGCACAGTGCGCTTGTTTGTCTCAAGTTCACTGTTGTTGCACAAAGTGCCCCAAGAACTTTTTGACCCTGGTTTGCGATGTCTTGCATCAATGCGCTCAGGTTCTTTTCTTTCTTTTTTTTTAGTTTGTACCTTTTTGCCGGCCTGTCAAACACGTGCCGCTGGAGTGTTTTTGTCGTGCGGACAGTTACATTTTGCATACAATTCTGGGAATCAGTCGGCGACAGAGCAGAGTGGCATGGTTTCGTCTTTGATCGAACAGCCGTTGTCTTCGCTCGCGCTACGAAGCACAGACAAATGCAAGCCTGCCGAAGTTGTCCTCACGTGCATGCCAACGTGATTGAACAACAGAGGCACCAGCCAGGACGCTTGCAATCCATTGTTTTACGTTTGCTTGCTTTTGACGAAAATCTGGCACGTCGGGAACCAGTAAAACGGTGGCAAGCGGTTTTTCGGAATTGCTCGGCAGTGCCTACAGCACTGTACACTTGTGGGATGTCTCAGCAGAAAAAGCAATCAGCGAGTTCCATCACAACACTTTACACATCAGAACACAACACAAAGTGGCGTTCGTTTGTGCAGCACCTTAAAACGAATATGTTTAATTTTTCTAAGATTATCTGCTCCAAAAGTCACTTTTGCTGCCCCGAAACACTATCGTGGCTGCTCTAAAATCCACTTTTGCTGCTCCAAAACACTGTCTTGGTTGCTCCAAAGGCCACATTTGCTGCTCCAAAACCAGGGTGTCGAACCGGTCATTATTTCAATTAGGTTCAGGTTCGGGTTCAGTAGCATTGTATTTGTTCCAGTTCGGTTCTGGTTTAGGGTAGTGCACATAATATCACTCTGGTTACCGGTTTTAGTAAGTGCGAACCGGTTCGAACTGGTTCCTAACTCCACCTTCGAATATTGACCGAGCACTTCCAGCAGCCTTTTCTGAGCACGAGACACTTGCAATAGACCAATCCCAAAACTAACTACCCCTTCAGGCAGATCTGAAAACCCAGCACAGTGACGTGCGCAAAAGACATAATTAATGTGGCAAGGCTATTACTTGCAATATATACTGATCTTAGGTGAACTACATATAAGCGATCGGCTTTCCTTTTATGGTGTCTTTTGCACACGCAACTGTACAGTATTTCAAACTCTGCCAGATGAGGCATAATTTCGGGATGGGTCTATAGACCTTTCCAAAAAACAGCTTAGGTCAGTGCCATCTTCATGTGTTTGTGTCGTATAGCATCTGCTTGCTCGCTTTCTGAAGCGACGAACACGCACATGCTGGGCTGTGAAGATCGCACGCTGGCCGAGCAGGCTCACCGGCCAGCTCGGCCACTCTCAACTAGCACCCCAAAGCGTTCGCTTAGGTTAGCCAGTGGACTCACATACTGACAAATGTGTTGTCGACCTTGCCTTAAGGGGGAAGCCGCCCACCGTGTTCTACATAAATAGTTCTACTCATAGTCCCTAGCTTCCCAACGAACACAAAACACGTGGGAAGGTGTTAGTCTCGAAAGATAGCAAAACATTAAAACGCACCAAAGATGGCAACGACCCTGAGCTGCCCCGTCTCCACTGGGCACCCCTCTCAGACCCTCTCCAGAGGGTGTACGGTGGATTCTTCGCACGCCAAACAGACAACTCTCGAACAGGTTGGCTTGCGAAAATAGAATTTGAAAACCATAGAGATAATTTCAAATTCTTGACACCGCCTGCGAGGTGCCTGTCACAAAACGGTTTGAAAGAAACAGCAAGTTGGCAGCGGTCGCCGGGAGTCTGCTGCTTGCGAATGGCCGATGTAATTTGGCACGAAGGTTAATAGGCCGCCTGTGCGGAGACGACATGAACCATGTTAAAAAAAACCATTCGCGTCGTATCTAAACGAATTTTAGAAGTTATTCAGGCCAAGCGTCTTTGTTTTGGCACGGGTTAAAACATTTTGCTCGTATAATGAAATGTGACTACATCTTGACAGCGCTTAGGGTTCTGGTGGAAAAACGCTGTTCTAAAGATCTCGTGGCGATGCTGTGTCTTCTCACATTGACTTTTATCGCAAACAACGCTCTATGCAAATGACCCGGTCTGAGGGACTCAGAACCAGTTACATAGCATGAATTATTAAAGTTAAGTGCGTGATAATCTTATATAACAGTACTCACATTTTAAAGTGTCAGTTACCGAACAAAATTCAGGTAATGCCACCACAGCGAACGACGTTTTCTCGAATGCTCAATTGAAGACAATAAAAGAGGGCTTCAAAGACAAATGAGAAAGTGGTTGAACAGGCAGCATGCTGGCCTTGCTAGTCTTACAAACCTACAAAAAAATGTACAATGAAACATTTTCTTCTCTCCCCCTCCCCTCCTCTCCCCGGCCTCCTTCCCAGGTGCGGCGCATTGGCGAATCATCGCCAAGTAACGTTGCATCCGACGAACCATTTTTTTTTTTTTTTTTTTGTTAGGTAACATTCGAAACACGTTGAAGAAAAGATTGTTTTTCATTGAAATGGGCCACAGGCGGCCCTAAAAATTATACTGCCGATGCAGCGCGGTACTTGTCCCACCTTCCTTCAGCGTGTTGCTGCACTCAAGCGGAAGGTCATGTGGTGCGCTCTCGGTGCTCGATTGGCAAAATGGCCCATCGACTGCAACTGTGGCCCATCTTGAGGTCAAACATTCGCGGACGTGTAGGCCTCCGTGCCTAGAGTGGCGCAATCCACTCCGACGCTTGGACATTTCGTAGCCAAGCGGCCAAACCCAAGTGGAGCTTTGAAATCGCCGCGCCGCTACCGCGACAACCAGCGTCAATCCAAGAAACAAAGTAAAGTTGAAGCTCTCAATATTCCTAAGTAGAGGTGAAAACTAAGCGAGCTCACTGACCACGCAGTCTCTTTGTGTCTCTGCTTTTGGTGATGTGTTTTTTATTACACATGCAATAAATATGAAATGTAAAAATATCTGACAGTATGTAGGATCAGTCTTGGCAATAGTATAAGAAAGAAATACGCCCGCAACCAATTGTTGACGGAAATGGCCCTGAACCGCTTTCTTTGAACCGGTAACCGCCACATCAGATTATGGTTTCATTCCGGTTCAGGTTCAATCTGAAGCGTTCGATTTCGGTTTCGGTTTTGTACCGGTTTGGTCAAAAATAACGGATTTTGATCCTGTTTTCGGTTCGGGTTCGGTTCGACACCCTGTCCAAAACACTGTTTTGGCTGCCCCTAAAGGTGCTCCAAAATAGTTTAGGCCAGTCACATCACTGTGTTGTTTATAAGCATTTTTTGGTTGCCTTTTAGATTTTTGGAGAAAAACAAGAAAAATGGTGATCAGTTGTTTGCACTAAAGGCTGGTTCACACACTTGCGACTGCTTACGACCGTGTGCCTTAAAACCTTGTAAAATCTCTGGTGATGATTGAACACATCAACACCATCTCCCGGGTAACCATGAAGCACTGGCAGTGATGGAAGTACTGCGCCATTTGCAACAAATTGCACCACGAACGAAAGTCTGCTACATCTTGCGCCAAAATGCCAATTTTATTTTGTGTAAAATTGTGCCACACCTGCATCAAAATAGGCTTAAAGCAAAAAAAAAATGTTTTTATTATTGGTCAAATATTTGGAGAACTAGAAGGAAATAAAAATGAAAAAAATATGAATTTCACAGCATCTCTAGACACAATGTTGTTTGTTTCGTATTAGGTCTGAGCACAGTCGAAAACTCGGAACACATACAACTGCCAACGCACATGCTAAAAGCCCAAGTCACAAGACATTCGCTACACTTGATCGGTTTAGCCGATGAAAGAGCTCGTACAATGAGATGAATGCCATGATGTTGCGCTTTGATGCTGTGAACCAACCGGCCGGAGCCGTTGATGCTGGACATCAGCGGCTCTGACCGGTTTATGCGCTGGCTGGTTGGCGATTGCTGACATCGTCTAAATTTCCAGGCGATGTCAGGAGCTAAGGGTCCTGAGAAAACTTTGCAAAATAGTGGGATTGTCGATTGCAGCTACTGTGATAAAACAGAACCAGAGTCTTGTGTTCCTGATAAGATTACTTGATTATCTAGTCTGCCACGTGCCTTCGTTCCATGGCTGCAGCTACCGTGGCACTTGCGTCGCCCGCGTCAACGTTCACCTCCTCTCACCAGCGCGTGCACATCTAGCTTCACCACTTTGTACCGGAGTGCTAGGAGCAGCGACTGACCTGGGTTAGGCACGCAAATTATGCTCAGGATTATTGCAGGTCCAGCTCGTTTATCCTGATAGCGAGGTAATCTCTTATTTGAAAAACAAAAACTGAGCAGAGAGAGAGAGAGACGAAAACACGGGTCTATTTATATTTGAATAAATACTAAAGTTGAGGCTTGGGTGAGTTGGTACATACTTCGGAATTAAAAACAGCGCGAAAAGACGAGGACCAGACAAAGAAGTGACACTGGACGCAGCGCTGCATCCATGTCACTTCTTTGTCTGGTCCTTGTCTTTTCGCGCTGTTTTTAATTCGGATGAATAAATATGTTAGTCACTAGTTCCCGTGCAGCTGTCGACCGAAAGAGCAGTGAACTTTGACATAACTCTGGTTCCTACACCACTAAAGAGCAGTGTCATATTTAAAGCACGTGTAGGATTTTATAATTTTTTTTGCGGTGGTTTTTGTAGTTTATGATAATAGAGTCTCGAGTTTGGTAGGTTCATTAAACTTACGGGACGTATTTTATTGGTAGACGTGTTGCGGACATGCTGTTTCTTACTGGCATTTTACAGAAATTATAGTTAGAGGTTAAACAAACTACCGAGTGTAAAATGAAAAGGGAAGAGAGGATTTATCCCTATGAAGTGTTGTGCTATGATGAACTTTTCGAGCATGTTTTAATACCCAATGTAAATGAAACCTACTCTGACTAGAGCGTTATTTAGGAAGACTGTGTTCCTTTTTCGATATATTATCACAAAGGGTAATAAGCAATATGCTCAAGTATAAAAGAGAAGCCCTTGATCACTATCGTAGCAATCACTTTTTCATTCTCAAAAGATGTGCTAACAGACGTTGGCGTCTGCTCCAAATGCGTCAATGGCTGCTCAAAACCAATATTTTGCCTGGTACAGAACCTGCTACAGAAGGTCAAAGGCCACTTCCATCACTACACTTGGCATTAATGTATATTTCTTCTTTTTTTCATTCTTCACTCTTCCTTTTTTGGCCCAAAAATTGTTTGAAAATGTTATGAACGACCATTTCTCATAGATTTACATGCGTTTGGTCTCGAAAATACCGCGAAATGTTTACTCTTGTGAAAAGCGGTTCCAGGATCACCTCAAAGACGGCGCCAGTGTGTTCTCTCATCTAGAGTAACTGTATTGGAAGAGCAAGTCGTCTGCTTCTTGCTCATAGGGTTGTGGTGGCGTCGGAACGACGCCGAATTCTGATTGGCTTTTGATTGGAAGGATAGTAAGTAAGCCTCAATGCTAGAGGCCTTAAGGTTTACCCACTATTTGTTTTCAATCATCCAATGAGAGCTTGGCGTTCTAACATCATTGCAATGCCTGTGCAAGAAGCAGACAAACTTGCACTCCACATAGTATCACATTCTATTCCTTTCGCTGCCAACTTGGTATTGGTGGAGAAGCGGTTAAATGCGCCGAGCTGAATTCAATGTTCATGCAGGAAAGCGACTTTGCAGGCGCCGAATTTCGGGCAAAGCATGTTGCTCGCTTTGCATTTGCGAAATATACATCCTACACTAAAATCAAATGAACTGGAAGGTTCCTTGACCATTGAACATTGTGTGTAGCCACTGGGTGCAGTATAATTGCGTTGTTTTATGACGTGAGTGACATTTTAAAACACAATTCCAAAGTCTGAGAAGCAAATGGCACGGAGGACTATCGCGTTGCTTGTTCCTGCAGCGTTCGTGGAGTGATATGCTGCCGGCACATCCGAGCACCTCGGAGCAGACAACAACCTGCAGCTACGGTTTGCGAAAGGACGCCATTTTTGTCGGCTACTATGTTTTACTAAAGGCATAAATAGAAACAAGAAACAAATGACTGGATGGCAGCACGCACGTGGTGCAGTGCCGCACTACCGTAAAATTCCGAGCAAGCGCCCCCCCTGCACGCAAGTCAAAATTACCTGCAAAGTAGGGGGGCGCTATCCCGGAACGGCACCAAAATTCAAGATGGCGACGACAAAAGTTTTCCGCCAGAAAAAGAAAAAAAAAGCGAAGTGCAGATTTAATATTTTATTTATCTCTGAGAACATAGACTTTATTAGGCCAAAGATTTGTCACTGCTATGTTAATCACTTTCAAAACCACCCCAGAGTCGGCCGCAAAAAAAAGTTTGCAGCATTCCGCGATGTTTCCCGAGTGCATGCCGTTGGCTATTTTGACAGCCTCTTCAGAAAGAAGCCGGTTGCTAATGGCTCATTCTGCACTTCCTTCGCGCTCCAGGTATTAAAAGAGCGCGTTGTCCACGTATTCACTGAACACCGGCGCGCCGTTACTTAGCTTTCGTCGAACTTCGGCTTTCCCATAGTTTGACTGTAGCAAATTGTCAAAATTCTTCTCCCATTCCCGTATCCGGTCGAGCGTGATGTGTCGAGACGTACGTCTGGGCCCGTTTGCTCGAAGCGCTAAACGCGGCTAAAGTTAGCCGCAGTACCTAGGAGAGGGATTTTGAAATCACGTGACTGGCTCGGTAGGGATGCGGGGAAACATGGCAGTGCCCCGGTGTGTGAGCGCCACTCGCTTTGGAACTAATATGTCGTTGTAGCTGCAATATCGGGCGCGTTAGTCAGCAACGAATGGTGCAGGAGACTTTCGCTGTGCCTTACCTCACTTAAATCGCAAAGCATGAGCATTGACCTCGCCCCATTGTTCAGATAGTCTTTCGATTCTGGCCATTCCGAAGCCTAAATGAACGCGATAATTGTTGGCATGGCAACGTCTTTGGAAAGTGGATTGACTCAATCGGCCGGGTATTGATAGCACACAAAAGCAGACAGCGTCCCAATAGACATTTTGCTGAATTTCCCAAGCACCGAGGTGCATGCTACGAGTGTAGTTGCACGCGTTGCACGTGCTGGCGTCTGCAGTTGTAATTGTTCTAAAGCAAAAAGTCAAACAAATTTTGCCTTGCACGCACGTTCGTCAAAGCATTATTATGATTATTTACTTGGAATCTTTTATAAGAGAAAGGCCAGCGCGCGCGGACCGTAGAACTACACTTTCAGTGTTATCCTCGGTGCTTGGGAAATTTAGAAAAGGATTTATTGGGACGCTGTCTGCATTTGTGCGCTATCAATTAGCGGCGAGATGTTTTGGTGGCGCCCTCCTGTGGTTCCCCCTTGTGACGTCATTACCTTGCAAACAACAAGTTCGATGGTGTTCGTTATTAGCATGGTGGAAGCTTGAAATCATTGTGCTCTCAAAGGAACACTGCCAACACCGTCAAAATTAAAGTTCTTTCATTCCTCTTATTTCCGTCGATGATAAATCCCCTTTCCGACGTCATAGTCTGCGTTCGGCCAATCGTAGAAGGCCGACCACAGCGACGCTTTCGGTCGCACACGGGGCTAATACCCGGCTGATTGAGTCAAGGCAATCCGCTTTCCAAAGACGTTGCCATGCCCACAATTATCGCGTTCATTTAGGCTTAGGAATAGCCAGAATCGAAAGACTATCTAAAAAATGCGGCGAGGTCATTGCTCATGCTTTGTGATTTAAGTGAGGTAAGGCAAGGCGAAAGCCTCCCGCACTATTCATTGCTGACTAAGGCGCCCGATATTGCAGTTACAACGACATATTAGTTCCAAAGCGAGCGGCGCTTACTCCCTGGGGCACCGCCATGTTTCCCCACATCCCTACTGAGCCAGTCACGTGATTTCAAAATCCCTCTCCTAGGTACTGCGGCTAACTTTAGCCGCGGTTAGCGCTTCGAGCAAACGCGCCCTGGTGTGCGTCTTTCTCGTTTTCACAATGCCATTGGACGACCTCGATTTTCTTTGCCACTGTGTAAGAACGCATAGAAAACCTGACATCCCCAAAACAAAGCGACAGTGGCGCGTAGCGCGCGTAGTGACCGGGCTGATCGGGCTGCAAAGTAGGATTGGATTGGATTGGATTCTTGGACTGAACTTCGCAGGCCAGTGTTGCCTGGGCGCGGTCAGCGCGGTGCGTGATACGGGTGCGGAGCGGGGAGGGGGGCGCTTTCCCGGAACGGCGCGGAAATGTGAAATTAGAGGTGAAGTTGGGGGGGGGCTCTTGCTCGGGTGGGGGCACTTGCTCGGAATTTTACGGTATATCCTTTTGCTCCGCACGCCGCAGCACACCACCTCACAGCCATGCCATCTGCACCTCTGGGTCTCCTGCAGAAGCGAGGGTCATTTCCTGCAGTGCGGCCCTGGATCCAACATGGCTGGCCTGGGAGCACCATTGCAATACTCTGCTCCGCAAGGAGCATATACTGTTACACTACTCTAGTCTTAAGATATCTCAAAGAACTAGGTCGTAAGCAAATGCAAGTGTGTGAGCGGGCCTTCGCAGTGCTCGTTCGGATGAAAGCGCGTCAGAAAAACCGGGACAAGGAAGACAAGACAGCACAGAGAGCATTCTGTGCTCTCCTGTCTTTCTTGTCCTGTTTTTCCGAGTCGCTGTCATACTGACGAACACAAACCGACTAGCCCAATTAGCCATCTTGTTGCTTCACGGTGTGGTGCAGTGTGCATCTACGATGCGCCACCATCACACCAGGCTCAAAAGCCTGACTCAAAAAGATGTTTTTCTCTGCTTTTGCTTAACAGGAACTTGAAGCTCCGTAAACCGTAATGAAGTTCCCCCACTTCCGTCGCAAGAGGGCGCTCGCCTTCGTCGTCCTGGCTGGCGCACTCCTCCTCACCCTCAACTACGTCCTCAAGTCCGAAGACGCGAGCGGGTGCGGGCGAACCGCCGAGACGCCCCAGTGCTTGTCGTCCCTCTTTCCCAAGGTGGTGAGCTCGCTCGACTCACTGGGCCTCACGGGCTACCTCTGCTACTACGCGCTCTGGGGCTCCCTGAAGCACGAGGGGCCCCTGCCGTGGACCAAGCGTGTCGAGCTGTGCCTCCGCAACGAGGAACTCAGTGGCGTGGACGAGGGTCGGCTCTTTCGCAAGTTCAGGCAGAACGGCGTTCTTGCGCACTACGACTCCGCCAACGGAATCTACAAGACGGCACTTGCGGGCGGAAGTGATGCTTGCGAGGCATACCTCCACGTGTTCGAGGAGGACAAAGTCATTCGAAAGGTGCGCAAGGTGGGCTGGAAGAACAGGTTGATCCCGCCCACCGCATGCCACACCCTCCACTGCTTTCCGGCCGAGCTGATTGCAGTGCCGATGAACGTAGTCCCGTTTCTCGGAACGAAGGTGGCAGTACCACATGAGGGGATTGAGGTGCTGAAGTACATGTTCCCCGACACGTGGTGGAAGGAGATCATCCCACCCAACTGCAAGTAGCGGCGGCGGTGGGTCTGGCATCTCGTGTGTGTCCGTCGTCGGCCCGGCACTGTGGACACTTCTGTGTTTTCCGGCCGGGGTTTTGCTGCGTTGCTTGAGTGCAAATATCGAGTCTTTCGAGCTAATCTGCCGTTCGACTCGGCGAAATTGTGGCAGCAGCTTGGGCAACTGTGTCTCATTGTCGTGGATCATGAACCGACATTTTGTTTTGCGGGATTGATTTCGTATTCATACGTGTTATTTGTCTGAACTCTTTGTAACGCCTGCTTCGTTTTGCCATTTGCTTGGCTTTACAGGCAGTGTTGACTTATTGATGTTCGAGGCTACTTATGAGTTGGCGTATAGATACTTAGAGCTGGTGCTGCCTAGTGAACCTTTTAGTGTACTTGGCAGTAGCTGTCTCGTACTATGTTGTCAATGGCTACCCTAGTTTCCACAGTGCTGCATTCCCGCACAGTGGGCTGCACGAACACGTGACTTTGCCTTGCAGTTCATTTGCATCCGCTCGCACAGGTAGCATTGGCCGCACTGCAGAAACTATGATAGCCTTGACAACGTAGCACAAAAAATTTGATGCCGACTGCAGAGGTATTAGTGGGTTGCAGACTACTACCTCTCCTCAAGCGATGTCACATGCCCGGTGCATTTATTCTAACTATTATAAAGTTGAGCTATTGGAGATGTCTCATGAAATATGGGCCTCTACCAATGTTTTTGCTGGTGTCATATAACATAATTTTATTGGCTTGACTTCGTAACAAACGAATTCTGAACTGATTGACTGTGGGGAGAAAGATGACAAATTAGTATTCCGCAAACTTTGTGTCTGCACCAGTCATTATACTGGTCGAAGTGGGTTTCTAGTCTATTACAGGCAACCTAACACAATTCAAGTAATTCATTCTTGGAATACTGCTGACTCTACTAGTGATATAAAGTGGAGTTCATATTGATTTAATTAAATTGCATTTTTCAATGCCCCACAGTAGCAACTTAGCTGGCTTGTTTGTTATGTATGGATGTCATGCTTAACAGTAATGCATATTTCTTTCAATGAGAGCTAGAACTCTGGTCATGTTATGTAATTCGTCAAGTTTTGACTAATTTCTGAAGTTTCATAACTCTGTTATAATTTAGCATACGTAATTAAAATAAGCTTCATTTAAACCAACGTGCCTTTGCCAATGTGATGAAAGTTTATAAATTCTAATTATTGATGGTGAAAACCAAGAAGCTTGTGTCCCACACAGTCTGACAGATGTGCATGTAGTGAGGTCATTGAATTTGTGCAACACAAAGCTACTAAGGTGGTTCGGCCTTGGGTGGTTTTGTGCTATTATAGTTCAGTCAGCCAACCAAGGCAAGTGTAAGTCTCAACTGCAACAACTCGTTCCTCGGCCATATTGTGTCATCATGAAAAATTAATTATTTATTATAATGGGAAACTTCCATCGCCTGGCGAGCTTCCCTAAGCCCAAATTGAACATAAAGAAGACTGATCACTTTTTGGGGGTGAATCGTTGGAATTATCTATTTTTCCTTCCTACCGCCTGGCAGAAGAATTGCTGCAGAATAGTGCTGTGAACACCCGAAAGGAATGCGCTCAAAATGCAGCTGACACTGGTCACCCGAAAGGGTTGAATGCTCCTGTACGACAATGCGTGCCCACACGTCTCATAAATTGTGGTTAGGAATTTGAATGAGTTCGGGTATGAAACTACCTCCTTTACTGTACCCTTGAGGCCAGGGATGTTGCAAATTGTTTTGCCAAACCTGTGGTTTGAATTGTTCTACAAACCTTCAAACTTTTAAGAAGATTTGACAATTTGAGTTGCGAACAATGTTGCTCTACTTCTACTCAAAATTGCTTTGTTATTTTGGTAAAGATTAACTTATACAGTAGTTTGCTTTAAGCATCAAATAGTTACCAATGCTTTTGCTCAAAAATGGAAACGTACAAACTTTTCATGGTTTTGTTGGTTTATTAATGTGAAGCGATGAAACAGTATACCAGAAAAATATTGCACCCCTCCCATTCCAGGTGGCATCACCTCATTTTAATTTTTTGCTTATGTGCATACTAGTCGTGCGTCAGTTGAACTTTGTTTTCAAAGTTTGCACTGATTTAGAAGAAGTCGAACCTTGTCAAACTCGAACTTCGCCAGGTTTGCGGCATACCTACTCCAGACTTTGACCCAACAGACTTCACTTTATTCACAAATAAAATTTTTAATTTAATTTTCATCTTTTAATATAATTCTTAAATCACTTATTTTTGGGCATTATGTCAGGTCAGGTCAAGAAAGCATTCGAATTAAGGTTTTATTAGCTTGAGAAATCCAAGCTTCTGTTGAAATAGAACTTTGTAGACTTCCACGAAATGGCCAAAGCTCTATTGTTTTTAATGAAGCTTGCTTTGAAAAAATATGTGATATTATAACAGAGTTACAAAACTTGAAGGATAGGTTGTGAATTCTGCTGAAAGTCTCTGAGTCTCACGAAAGTTGCAAGGACTCCAAACAAAACACAAAAGCAGTACAAAGGGGTAGGAAGGGCTCGGAAAGGAACCTTGTCTGAACCCCAAATTCAGTAGTTGCCATTTCGCATAAAGAATTTGTCTGTTGACCCCGAAGAATTCACCTCAACATTTGTTGTCATTCTGGGGCTTCCCATGAGGTTTGTTTATCAAATCGTAGGGGGAGTGTTTCAGGATTTTCATTCCTCCCGACACCTTTATGGCAGGTCTGTTACGTCTTGTCTGAAAAAAAAAAAAGGAAACTTGAATTTCAAACTACCTAGCCACTGTACGAAATAAGTCCTAGGTACTCTCTTTGTAAACCCATTATGTACCACCTTTTTCTCTGCGCATTGCAAATGAAAGTTTCAGAATGGTATCTTAATGCGTTATGCATTGCAACACATACACAACTTTTTTTCCAAGTCCAAACGAATCTGAAGCTAAACAATGCCAAGATGGCGATTAATAAAACCTACTCCGTTTGCTGCCTTACACCTTGTGTCTGGGTAATGTTCGTAGCCCAGATGTGTCTTTTCAAAGGAAACGCAACACAAATTGACACTCCAGCATCCAATAGTAATTCTTGTGTTTGTAAATAGCTGAATGTTTTAATCTGTAAAGACAGAATCAGTTGTTTTAAGTCTTAAGCTGATGAATACCTGATAGTAACAGGTTTCTTCACTATGTGAAAAAATGTTTGAACTTACCCCTTTTTTTCTTTGGCAGTGGTGTCAGTAGATGACTCCCATTGCTGTACTGAAGGCTGTTGCTACTACTGGTCCACGTATAGGTGGCGATATCAGCCACTCCACGGTTTTCTGTTTCATTGGTGTCAATGGATGTTGAATTTCATGCTTTTATGTTTTAAAGATGTAGCATCTGCTGTTCTTCGAAGGCAACTAGAACAGGGTATTTTAGTTGACCTAAAGTAACTCTACCAATTCATATTGAAGATGCAGAAGGTGGAGTGTATGCTCTAATCTGATGGGCCTTGTTTTCCTTCTAAATGTGCCAGTAGGCTGCTAACTTTGTTATTCGAAGCCCGTGATAGTATACGTGCTTAGAAACTCTCTTTAACGCACTCGAGGGTCCGGGTATTAATCTCTTAGTAACCCGGGGTGTGTTACGGAAATCTAAGTCTACTGAATTTCAGGGCTTTTGTGCACATGAGCTGCATGTTCATAGAAGGGCAGAAGCTAGGCTATGTTTAGCATGCAACTTATTTGTAAGCACTCCTGTGCACATCTGACCTCCTTGTTTGGGTTAAACTGGCAACAACTAAGAGTATTTAGAAGATGACATCCAAGCTGTAAAGACGATAGAAAAGAAAAAGAACCGAAGGAAACTTAGAGATGTCTGCATTTGTTCTCTGAACATATTCTATGTTGGTTTTTCTTAATTTATCTTCTGTTTGGGAGAAGATCGGTTGTGCGACTCTTGTTGAATCATTGGTGAACCTTGTATTCACAAATTGGAGTCGTTGAGTCACTGTTTTGTGCATGGTGCAGTAGTGACCACGTGGATGCATGCCCGCAGATGTTCCGTTTGTGTGAATGAGCTTGTGATATTTTTTTTATATCTGGGTCTTCGGCACAAGCTTCCACTCCACCTGTTATCGTGCATAACATTTCTTCCTCGAAGATATTTGGCAGTCTCATCGAGTGTCTAACCTCATTAATTCTACTTACCTCGTTAATAATATTGAGTCACTAGTTGCACTAGTCATTGTTTTGTGCTTTGTCTCTTTACCTTTCAATGGTGTGATGTTTGTTTGTCCACTTATTTTACTTACGGGAAATGGTAGTAGTTGATAGTAATTTTAATTTGTGCTTTAGTCCATATTCTGAGAAATCAGAAATCTGTGTTTGTGTGTGCTCATTTTAATAAATTGCAAATACTTATGGTGGTGGTGCCTCCTCCTGCATTGGAATTTAATTTGCATTTGCGTGTCAATGTCAGTTGGAATAACTTAACTCAGTGATTGGAATAGACATTTTGTTCCATTACGCAGGCACCAAGGAGCATGCTGGGAATGTAGTTTCACGCGCTGCACGTGATGGCGTCTGCGGGAATAGCCCCTCTAAATTGAAAACTTAAACCCAGTAGCACTGAGACATGCGTTTGTCAGCGCCTTAATTTGATTATTCACTTTGAATCTTTTATTCGGACAAGGCGAGCTCTTGCATTGCGTGCGCAACTGCTTCCAGCATTCTTCTCGGTGCTTGGATGATTTGGTAAAAGGTTTATTGGGCTATATATCGACCGATTAACAGATGTTTTCGAGCGTCATGCCGTTTTACCAGACGTTGAGCGCGCTTTCCCACGAAGCTGCCGTGTACTGCAGAAATGCGCGCGGCTACGCTGACAAGCCCTGCCCTGACGCCACGCTCAGACATGAAATACTGGAATGTCCCAGCGTTGCATGCCATGCGTCTGGTGAGTCTAGATACCGACTAAATAACAAAAAAAAAAAAAACGTTTGAAACAATCAGAAATTGGTTGGGTACTTTGGTTCTTGGTTGGGTGTCATTAGATCGGACCAGGTTTGGGCAGTGTCGCGATACAAATGTACCGCGATAGTATTTCAGAAATACATTTCGTATCTGTATTTCTGTATCGCGATACATTTTTTTTTTTCACCAGTATCTGTATTTCTGTATCGAAATACATTTGGAATGTTTCTTTGTATCGCGATACAATCAGAATGAAATTTATTTCGTTACATTTCTTGAGAAATACCCCCCCCCCCCCCCTTTTCCTAAAAAAAAAAAACCAGTCCAAACGCATTTTTTTTTTTTTTTTTACTTCTGTGGGCATCAGGGTCGAGATGCTGGGGCATTGTTACTATGCTGACCAAGGTCCCTTCCGATTCTCCAAACTATTTTTCTATGCGTCCTCTTCTCTCCTCTGAGAAGTGTTGCGTAGTAGGGGATTCCAACCAGGTGGCGTGCCAGGGGTGGAGCCAGAGCATCTTCTGTCGCAGGTCCTTAGGTAGGGATTTCTTGAGTCATTGTTGGCTGGCATCCAATGCCCACTACTAACCGTCTCTTTCGCCTTAGCGGACACAGTATACCAGCCGGCAAAGCTGAGTCACAGTCCGTTGCAGCACGAGCCTGGTGGTGGTTGACTTGAAATAGTAGCATGACTCACGCAGTGAAGTTCAACATATAATCGAATGCGTCTGCGGCTGCGCCCGTAATATTGCACGACTCGTGGGTACGTCATCAGCCAACGTAAACGTAACCCGCTGCTCTGGTGATCCGAAACCCAGGAAGGAGGCCAGCAGTTCCTCGCTGTGCCGGCCCATAGTTCGTACACCTGCGACTCGTCTCGAGCGCGCTCTTTCTCGGAGAGCTCGCACCTGTGCCAGCAATATCAGGTCGCAATCCACGATGTCTCTGTTTAGATGATGCTAGGCAAAACTTGAGGACTGCAATTTATGTGTCGGTGGCGGAGGGTCGGCAAGACGGACCTTCAGAACAGGGATGCTGCCTCCTTTTTTCAACCGTAGCAGAAGATAAGACATGTGTTCCAGGATGCTTCAGGTAGTCCACTATTTTCAAAAATTTCAAATGACACTGCCTGCACTATTGTATTGTATTATGCCTGTATTGTCCTTTCATACAGCAGCGTGGTAAAGTTTCATATTCAAGGCCACACCTACACATAAAGAATACCAGTTCATTTCACCGTGACGTCATGTGATCAATGTTGACAGGGGCGTCCTTATTGGACATGGGTGTGGTGACGTTTTGATGGGATGTAGGGTGACAGAATTTATTTAGAGGTCGAAGTCTTTTGTCAGGGAAGGGACCATGGTCAGCCCTCGATGGAACATTTTTTTGAGCCCATTGAAGACTCCTCGTCGTCTGAAACCACTACCTTCAAGGCAAAGTGCCAAGCCTACGGAAAAGTAATTTCGGGATCAAAAACTTCCACTTCAAGCTTCATCTCAGTTGGCGTCTCAAACAAATTTGAAAAATGTATTGCAGTATCAGTATTTCTGTATTTGTATTTCTGCCCTCCCTAAAATGTATTCCTGTATTTGTATTTCCAAAGACTTTTTGCCTCCACTTAAAATGTATTTCCGATACGTATCGCGATACATATTTACAGATATATTTTAGTATCAGTATTTTCGCTACAATTTCAATGTATCCCAGTATTTGTATTTCCAAATATTTTTTGAGTATTTCTGCCCAACACGGGCAGGCAATTTCCTGCCACCGCTGCTTTCCCTCAGCGCACCGCTCTATCAGGAGAAGCACCCTTTTCAGGGTATGCGATAGATGTATGCATTCGCCAAAAAATAAGGACGAAAGAAAGGATACACACTGATGTATCTTTAATATAGGTACCCCGCTGTACGGTCAACACTTTCGGGGACGAATTGGTTTAATACTTGTTCACGCATTTTTTTGTATCGTTATTATAAACAACTCGCAATATAAACGATTTTTTTTTTTTTTTGCGGGGGGGGGGGGGGGGGGGGGGGGGGGATAGAGGTGGCCATAATAACGAGACATTCCTATATCCCAACTGAAGGGGTAGTTGACCTTGAACCGATTTGATTGCGCTATCGTTTACGCTATCTATATGGTTTGAAATCTGACTGGTCTCGAGCTACTCTGGAGGCCGTTACGTGTTTCCCCTATATAATCTCTGACAGTGTAAGGGGAAATTGTGGCATTAGGCACTAATGACCGCCGAAGAACGGAGCTTCAAGCGTGGACATTTTAAGCCATACTCGGCGTTTCTTGAGCTGTCCGTGGCTGTAGCTAGCATCCTGATGAGGTGACCGATGCTTGCGGTATGGTGGCAAAGGAGAACTTCTATACCAACCCTGCGCTAGGCACATTAGGGGGCTTGGGGCGGTTGAGCGACACAACTTAAGTTTAGGACATTCATTTTTTCCACGTGAATGTCTTATCATGGCGCAGCAGCGCTGTAGAGAGTCCACCGTGGGAACACTGTGGTGGACGCTACAGGGGTTCGTGTTTTCTGCAACCTGTCTATTCTTCCTTCGCGCTACGCTTCTAGCCGCTACTGCGCGGATGCTTGGACGTAAACCTGCTGCCTATTGCATCGATCCTGTCTTGCATTTTCTCTGCTATTACTTTTATATGCAATTTGGTTTTTTTTTTTGTTTTTGTTTTCGCTTAAATTTTATCTGTTGGCATTTGTATTAGGAACTTTGCCACGATATATATGAGTTTTTCTTTTTAGAGTGCAGCTCTTAGGCGCCCGTTTCCGGCTTGAGCGGCGTCGGCGTCGGCGTAACCGCGCGGTGCATTATAGAAAATGTCCCATAATGCACCGCGCCAGCATCCCCCCCCCCCCGGGGGGTCACGTGACGTCGGGGGGGGGGGGTCACGTGACCTTGGGGGGTCACGTTACCCCCAAGGCCACGTGACCCCCCCCCCCCCCCTCCGGAGCAGCTTGAAGATTGAGGGGAGGAGGAGGAGGGGTATACCCTCCCCTCAGTACCCTTCCCTCCTCCTCCTCAAGAGCTGCGCTCCAATTCGGCGTTACAGGGAGTCGTAAACGGCTTTCACTTTTTTTGCTCCGACTTCTTTCGAACTTCCGGCCATCCGCGCCCCGATAGGCCCTCACCTAGCATAGAAACTACAAGAATATGCCGTCTGAATTGCAAATGAGCGGTTTACAGGCAAGAGCCAGGTATCTATTTTTAGCTGGTTCCTACCGCGATGCGAGTTTGATGCTACGTCTTGTTGCTATGTATATTTGCGACGTTCGCCCGGGCTTGGTACAAGAAATCGATGGAGGCACTGAGCAGTCAGAATAATTAAATGGATATATGCACAAAATTAAAAATATTTGCTGAGAAAGAAAACGCAAACGCTATTTCTGCACAGTCCGGAAACTCACTTGCCGATCAACGGCCACTTACACAGTCTCGACGATGGCTACACCTTTCTTCCTTTGAAGGAGTGGAACGAGGAGGCGTAAGCCTTTTGGAGCACGTGGCGGACCGAAGATGCTTGGCGCTCGGTCGATTGCTAGTCAGCGCGGCGGGTAACCAAAATGAAAAACTTCGAGGAAAACCTAATCACCGAACGATTGTACACGAGCACTGTGTCGGAGGTCGGCGGGGCACGTAGAGATTCGAGCTCGGGATCGAGTCCAATGATTGCGACCGCGGGCAGTTTCAGAATGGCTAATATCCCGCATAACATGGCGCCACATGTCGAATAAAACTTCATTACCCAATCGCTAGGCTCACCGCGGAGCGTATCCGCAGACGTACCGTCTTCCTGGATCCTGAGACAGTGACCCCGGAAGTCTATTTTACATGGGGGGGGGGGGGGGGGGGGGGGGGGCTGGCTGGCGGTCGAAATAAAAGGGGGGGATGAAAAAAAAATTAAATAAAAAAAACAACCATTATTAATGTTTTACTGTTTATAAAAGGTACCGTGTGTCCATACATTCCATAAAGACATACATACCGTGTGTCCATACATTCATTAAAAATTCCTGTCACGAAGCAATGGGATGTTGACAGGTGGCATCAATTTACGCGGTCGATGTAAAATGCACTGAAAAATCGGGCGCATGCACATAGAAAGCTCACATTTTCAACGAAGGTGTAGTTTAATCGTGGACGCATTCTTATGAAATTTCTCGTTGCAGAATTTTGGGGCCCTGAGCTAAGGCTCTTCATGAGGCCCCTAATGCTGATGACAATACTGACTATGATGACGATGGTGGTGGTGGGGTAACGACCATGACGGCAATGTGTATGTTTCAACACCTTATGAAATACAAATATTCTTCGTTTTATGATACACCTTGGGAGGTTTTTGTATCGGTAGATTCAATGGTTAGGAAATTCAGGTTTCACTGGATGAAAATTAAGCAGACGCGATTGCGGATCAGAGGGTGTTTTGGAAGAAAACGTAAAGCAATGAACGATTGGGGAACACGTTAAGAAATATTACGCACATTGAGCATCTCCATAGGGCCTCGTAAACTTCCGTTGAAACGTTTAAAATGATGACTCCAAGTTCCTATGAACTTGTTGATTAAGTCTACAACCTTATTTATACAGTACGTGTCTCTCTCGGCTTGCATAAGTTCATCATGATGTTGAGTTAGAGAGATGGCACAGATGATCCCCCTGATGTCAAGTGGCATGATTACTTGGGCACCAATTGTAATGAACAATAACCCAAAGGGTGCCCGAACATTTCCCATTACAAGAAGAAAAAAAAAACGCTGTCCCTAAAGAGCTGCTACTCGCGAGCTGCCTCGCGAGTCGCAACTCGAAACAATCCCAAGAATATAGTGTTTTTATTGTAGTAATTGCTCCGATTGATTTGAGCTTGTCTAAGTAGCTTTGTTTTTCAATTAAATGAAGCGATTTTTTTTTTACATTTGCTAAATTCTACATAAAATCACTCCCTAAAGTTAGTAACTGAGTAAACTTGCCTTAGTTTTTCTTTCTATGCGATAGCAGTCGCCAAACAAATTCGAGAAATATGAGCATCGTCCATCCCTTCAGTTGGAGCTAGAACAAGCGGTCACGTGGTCCTATGCCACCAACATTAATCATAGCCACACGCTGGAGTTAGAAAAATATAAAACGTGTGCTGATCTCCAGGCATTGTTAGAGTTCGGGTATTCTCATCACCGCAGTGGTTAGACACGAGCCACTACACGAGTGTCCGCCGAGGCATTAATTGTTACGAGCGGAATTCGAGTGTTCACGCAGTTCTCGTGTCCAATCCATGAGCCGCGCTCAGGGGCGGATCCGAAAAAGGGGGGGGGGGGGGGGGGGGGGGGGCGACGGGGACGGCCGCCTTCCTCCCAAACTAAGTCGACCCCCCCTCCCCCCTTCTCGGAGGGAAATTTGATATAGGTAGACCCCCAACCCCCGACCCATCCGCCCTCCCTCCCCCCGAAATAAAACCGATTACCGGCTTGCCAGGTGGTAAAAGGCTCGGTAATCAAGGACGAGGGTCCAAAATAGGGTAGGTCGCACCCTAATAGGCACACTTGTACCCTGAACTTGGTGGAGAACACTCCGTCGAATGAGAGCATAGTATCCTTATAAATTTTTCCGCCACCCCCCCCCCCCCAAAAGAAAACCAAAAAAAAAAACAAACGGAGTTCTGGATCCGCCCTTGGCCGCGCTCGACTGTCGTCATGCGTGTGGTTTTGATCCCACAATTGCGCCATCAAGCTTTGCGAAGGCAACACTAAAAGAAATAGTCTTCTAAGTAGCTTCTGAATCACTGACGGTCTGTGCGAGTATACTTGGGCCAGACTAGTACGCCTCTTCAAAGTTATGAACATTCAAACCCGATATCGTTTCATGAACCCTTTAATTACTGACTCGAGCAATATAGCAAAACATGCAACAGAAGAATCTTGGTGGTTAAACTATTTAGGGCTCAAACCGCCGTGTCCACCCTCTTCTAGTAACTGAACTCTCGTGTCCCAAACTAGCATACGTCTGCATAGAAATAATAAAGAAAATAATTGAGACTGAATGTGATTGTTATATAGCAACCACTGTCATTTTGGGAACATTCACGGGCATTTCGCGTAAAGATCAAGGAGGTATTTTCAAACTCTTCTCCCACATGCTGTCTATTTTAAGGGTAAAATGTTTAATTAGTTGTGGAAATGGTCTTGTTTCTTCTAAGCTCAGTAATGTAGAACTTTGCAACCATTTAGACGTATTACTCTAAGCTAAGAATAATAAGGCTTACCTCAGAAGCTTGTAAACAAATTGCAGCGATCATATCACTGGATGGCAGAAAAGGTGTATCGCACTGGCAGATCAGACACGAGCTCCAGAGGAGTTGCCTGCAGTCACTGCCTTACGAAAACTTATGGGGGACATCTCAAAAGCCGGCTCCTTGAAACGCCTGTTAGTAGTTAGAAAGGAATGCTTCGAAAAGGTCACCGATATTTCTTTTTGTTTGTTTTAGACTGGTCGTTTTGGAGGAAACTTTTTATATGGAACTACGCTAAAAGACCAAAAATATACAAAAAAATGTGTAGCGTGTATGTAGCCTGTAGCCTTCGGCAACACTTGCTTCCCTTCCAACACGCCATTTTCCGTACAACGCGTCGAGGGGGCCCCAGTACAATAGAGAACTCCGTGGCCGTCCTTCCGTCTGGTTTCAATTAGAAGAGACCTCAAAGGTACCGCCAGCGACGACAAATTTGCTCCCTCCGACAAGGAGGGTGGGAGGTAACGCTTGCATTTTGTTGCCCTAGCGCAGTTTTCTACAACGAGCTCACAAACACCAGCTCGTCTAGAGGAGGTGACTTTGTGGCATCCCTGTTTCCCTGTTGAAAAAAAAAAAGGGGGGGGGGGGGGGGAGGGAAGGGAACGACGTCAGAAAGCCGGGGGCCAGAGGCTCCTCTGAGTTTTGCTCCTCCTTTAGGTCTGAGCTGTTCTGAGCTGAAACCGACTAACATTTTTTTTTTTTTCGAATTTCCGGGGGCTAGCACGGGGCCCCCTAGGGCCCTGGGCTATAGCCCCCTTAGCCCTACCTTAGTCCGGCGCCATGGGGGAGAGGGAGGCCTTAGCCAAATGCACGGGGGCTCGCATAATGCCCAGCACCCCCTGGAAACTGTCAGCGGGTGCTCAAGCCCCCGTTGCCCCCCCCGGTTCCGGGGTCCCTGTCCTGAGAAGAACATTCTCTTGCAACTACCGCCCTCCTTTCCTCTCTTTCTGTTTGCCATCTTATGGAGAATGTTTGCAACTCTGAGACGGTCCGCGGCCGGGATCTTTGGACCCGATCTCGAGCTCGAATCTCCGAACGCCGTTCCGAACTGCGACGCAGCGCTCGTGTCTGTTTGCTCGGTGACATCGCATTTCCGAAATTGCCCATTTTGCCCACCAGTCGCGCTGACTTGCAGCCGACTGAGGCGCCTCCTGTTCACTGCCCTGGGGCTATAGAGACTTCCGACAGCTGCATTCTCGGCGGCGGTGTTGTACCAGTTGTAGTAGGCAGAAAACTCCGTGACGTAGTTCACCCCTCAGCCGAAAGATGGCGGAAGCTCCCGAGCGCCTGGTGGTGCCGCGGAATCGGCGCCTGCCTTGGGCTGGAGCAAAACTTCCCGCCATTACAGTAATAGTTACAGCGACAGCTGAGCGGTGCCTGTTTCGATTTTGTCTTAGGCACGGTCGTTGACTCATGTGTATAGTATGTTCCCTTTCGTACGTATTTCAGTGACCACGAGTCTGTGCTCTCTTTTATCGAATGAACCAAGAGTGGACACGCATAAATAACGGTGTGTGTTACAAACTACGCGCAATAAGAGAAGAGCTATCGATGTCAGTTCTTCACGCATTGTGGGAAAAAGCTGCAGATTTTCTTTTTTCGAAAGTTTATTGACATTTTCTGAAAGGGATTGAAAAAGAATCTCAATGGTTAAAACACGTGTGGTTGATTTTTGTTAATGTTGAATACTCTTAGTTGTAGATAGTCAGTGATTCCAAAAAGGTGTAACGAGGTGGTCGTCTGGGTGTGGAAATTAATTTGTACACAGTGTTACGTACCCCATTAAGAGCACAGCCTAACTGCTCCGAGATAAATTGCCAAGGGTATTCACACGAGGGAGAAATCCCGGGGATTTCTCCCCGGCACGCGCATCCCACGACGAAAACGTCAGGCTTTGCGATGCGCAAAAGCCTCGCGTTTTCATCTCGCGAGGCGCGCGCGCCGGGGAGAAATCTCCGGGATTTCTCCCTCGTGTGAATACCCCTTATGATGAGCTGAAAAGGGAGGTGTGACGATCGCGCGAGCAGGAGCGTTCCCGCGATTCATGTCTACAAGCGGAGCAGAATCTGTGTGCAGGAAGCAACACTGCCTTGTACACCACAGCAAGAAGTGACGTTGCTAATAAAAAATGGCCATACTGAGCACTTTGCTACTGCCTGTAGAGGTATTGTTCAGCCATAAATTAGAATGCGATCCCTTATTTTTTATACTTTTTGCCTACGCCCCTCGAACCCAATTTCCAAATAATGAACTGCTCTTTGCCGTTATAACGCCGCTGCCAGCTTACAGATGGTACCATGGTGACAGTGGCAAATGAGGCATGAAGCCTGGGAACGCTCTCGGTCGTTGGGAGGAGCGTGCAATCGCAGCACATCCCCTTCGAGTCCACCATATCAATTGTCGGCAACAATCAGTCTATCTCGTCTTCGTTTCTTTCTTGAATCGAGCAACAGCAATTAGAATATTGTTTCTTATTGGCAGTCTTTTTTTTTTTTTTTTTTGAGCCCACCCCTTTTATTTTTGCGAGCCGGCTGAGAGAACTCGTGCATGTTTGATCGACCCGAAAACCCATCATTTGCAGTGCATAATTTTGCGTGTAGTACATATTCACTGCGCGTAGTCACGCAATTCTTGGTGCATTGTTTGATCTCCAGTCTCACGCTCGCAAAGTGTCTTCGGAGTTTCGGTTGGAGAGGGTTTAATCGAAGCTAAATAAGAAACTTTAAACACTATCTCTAACGCCGTTAGTGCAATTTAATTATTAAGTTATATATTTTTTTTTAACTGTTGAGGCCTTCGGAAAGTCCGATTCGACGATTACCTATCTTGTTGAAAGTATGCTCTTAGTGTGCAGAGGCGCACATGATAAACACAAAGATGACCATATTATTTCAACGACTGTCACCTTAAAAGCTGAACCCTCCCTTACATCATTTTGTTTGGTTCACCATGTTTCAAGGAATAACGTCCCCGTTTTGCCTTTTGGGGAATTTCGTAGCAAAGCACAAATAAAGGAAGTACCGTTGTTTATGAGACCTTTGAAGCGTTTACGGGCGCTGACGTCGCCACCGAGGCAACGGAGTTTTCCCGCCCACACGCTAAAACATAGTTCAGGGAAAAGGTAGTTTCATGTAATATTAACCTCATTCACTAAAAAGAGTAGCCGCAAGCATGCCTCACGGTAGTAAAAAAAAAAAAAAAAAAAAAAAATTGAGTACCGAATAAGGAAAAAGAAAAACAAAAAAAGAAAACGTTTGCTTCGGTGGTGGAAACCTTCCAATGAGTAACGACATGAGTGACCACTGAGCTTGTCGTATACAACGGAAAGAAAATTTGCTTGATAGAAAACTATGCACGGCTTATATCTATCATTAAGAACACGACCTCATAATTGAAAAGTTAATACATACTCTTCTCGTAGGGTCCACCCTGGATTATAAACGGTAACATATATTCAGAAAGGGCAGTAATGACATTACTGTAATGAAATTACAATAATTAAATTACTTTTTGTGGTAATGAGTAATGTAATGAATTACTTCTCTAGGATGGTAATTTAGTAATGTAATGAATTACTTTCAGGCAGTAATTTCGACAAAAATTACTCATTACTTTTGAAATTACTTTTGTCCCAAATTAGAAAGTTCGTTTGCAAGCATTAAGAAAGAAGAAAAAAAATAATTTGCACGGTGAAATGTTGTGAAAGAGACATCAGAGAAAATAAACGACGTCCACCTGAGCGCCAAGCCTCGTACGAAGTACTAAACCGACGCACAAAGGCCGGCTGGAAAGGCGAAAGAGAAAGGTTTACGTGTAGACATCGCTGGAAGGCCAAGGCTTTCGAACTCCAGGCAAGACAGATTTACGGCGTCCCGTTATCATGACGATACTGTACTTCGTTCATCCCTAAGCTGACAGTGCGGTGGGAGCTGCGAGCTAACCAGAACCAATCAAACACCTCCCTTTCATCACCTGAGTCGTCCATTTCTCTGTGCGTTGGTATGAACGGGAGCATGGTTACGTGGCGAAAGATGGACTTGTGAACGAGCACGTAACTTCTACCGCAGTGCCAGCGTAGGGATGAACGGCTTTTAGGCTACAAAGGGAAGGGCGCATCACCAGTGAGGTCAACAGATTTTAAAACCGGAGAGGACAGGACAAGCAGATCCCGGGCCTTCTTGTTCTTTCGTCACGCAAGGTCAACCCGTAAGCTTCGACCATTGTGAACAACAAACGACCCACCGGAATCAATAGTTAATTTCAAATGCCTTGTCAAGGCCCCAGAACGTTTCGTGCGTCCTCGAGCAATGCAGGTGCCGCTCGCGGTATGCCTCGCTGCCTTCCCTTTGAAGTTTATTCGGGAATGAGCCTACAAGCTAATATCGCCACCCGTTTGTTGGGAAAGTACACAATTTAGGAAGCTCGCGTCAATCCCTTTCGTCAACTGGTGACGCTTCTGCTCAGCAATTACCGAGTCCCTTTGTGTGGCATTGCGCAAACACTTAGGCTCTTCGGGAGTTCGGGAACCATACTCTTTCAGAGGAATGACCGGGAATACGTCAACCAGTGCGCATGGGACGATAGGATTATACTGCATCCGAGGCGGAAGTGAAACCTTTCGCGTTACGACTCTCTGTAAGAACGAGCTCCTGTGGCCCGACTTCTTAACAGACTGACACAGACTATAACTTCTTCTAAATCAGGAAGGCGGAAACATATCATCCTTTTAGTGAGGACCTTCTCCGTTGTATAAACAGCGAAACCGGTGAGTCGACTCTCTTTGAGTCACATCTCAAAAAGCTATTCATCATGTTTAACACTTATGTCATGTGTGCCAGCAAAACGGCTATTCAATGTGGTTCACTTTGAGGCGCATGAGGATGTTGCGGTGTAACCGGGAAGGTCTGAGTTTCTTAAACTGTACGGTAAATAAAATGAGCACGAATTTCTGCCTCAAGGTGTTCAAAAGTAATGTCAAAGTAATTTCAGTACTCTTGGAAAGTAATTATAATGTAATGTCATTACTTTTAGTCTGCGATAATTTGTCATGTAATTTAATTACATTTTCGCAGTTTTCAGAAACGTAATTAGTAATGTAATTTAATTACATTTTAAAAGTTATTTTGTCATCTCTGCATATATTCTATCGATAACGCACAATCTTTCTTCCTATAGGGTCCTCTTTTGGCAGACGCTATTCTTTCTCCTGAAATGGTAATACCACGGCACGCCAAACACCGTTTGCGGACACTTAGTTAAGAGCTCGCGCAGCCATACACACGAGTGTGTGAAAAGGCTCCTGTTATACATTATGAATTTATGACTGACTAAAAACAAAAGGGGGGTATGGGGAAGAGAAGGCTCCGGCGTAAATTTAAAAAAGTAAAGCATTTCATACACTCTCTGACCCCCTGTCGAACAGTTAACTTTTTTTTTCTTGTATTGTGTCAACAGCGCGCTGTGTCGTCGTATGTCGTCGAGCCGCTCGTGTCGTTTCCAGCAGTTGCATAAAGTCGTCTTACGCTGTCGCATGCCGGGGGGGGGGGGGGGGGGGGGGGGCCGTATGGAGAGTGTTCACGCCGGATTTCGCACAAAAGCGCCCCAAATGCTCAGTCATGCGCATAATGCCGAGTTCTTTTCAGACTTCCGCAATAGAGTTTCTTCCAGCAGTAAACTGGGCTTTGCGATATTACGAGCTGGAACAGTTTCTTTGGCCCTTTTTTTTTCGTTCGGTTATTTTGTTTGGTTTCATAATACTTCCGTTGCTAAGTCCATTTTTTTTTTTATTCTAGCCACCTACTGCTTAAAGAATCGCACAGGGCGTGGCTCATTATGCTCACGCTTGTTGATTCGTCGTCATTGGTTCTTCGAATTTATTATTTTTTAATCGGCTAATACCGCATTTTGATTGGCTGCGGAGCGGTGATGAGATCCTTGGGGCTCGTCACGTACTTCGAGTTTCTTTAGGCTATCGGTGATTATAAAGGTGACATTTCTGGCTCGAAAACTGGAGCTCCTCAGCCCCGGACAAATCCAAACGAAGTAAAACATGTTGTAAACTTTCGGCGTATTTTGGTTCGCGCGTGAAGTGGGCTGGCTGTAAATGCGTTCTTTAAAATGTGAATCGTGCGGGTGTTTACTTCAAATTCACCGTGTTTGGGGGAGGAAAAAAAGTTTACGTGTTTTGGTTAGTTGCGTATATAGGGTGTTGATAATTTGGTAAGGACCCGTCCTCTTGGTGGTGACTGCCGTAGCCGCAAATCAGGTTCCGACTGAGAATCAAAGTATTTACGAGACAGCTCTGCATCCTTTGGCAAGCGGCACAAAAAAAAGCGTGCTTACAAATTACATTAAAAATTAGATAAAAACGTCGTATCCTGTGCCACAGTCAGCGAGCGGCACGCCAGTTGCACGCTGGAACGAACACCTACCCGGTATAAAAAATCTTTGAACCGACGTTTTGTCTGCTCCGATTTTTGTCCAATCGCAGTGCGATTCCCGTCGTTCTGCAACTGTAACAACACTTGTACGGCAAAAAAAAAAAAAAAGACAGAAAAAAAATTTTAGACGGCAGTTGAAGTGCATTCTCGGTCCTGAAACTTTTTTCTCCACAATACTAAAAAATCGCGATTTACTTCGCAATATCGATCCATGTGAAACGGCTTTGTAACTGCCGACCCGGGGCGTTCTAGCCTGCACTATGATGCATATCGGAGCTGCGACGGCAGTTCAAATATTAGGTGGTTTAATTTGAGTTCGAACGAGTTCGTCTAGCGGGGTCGTTAGATTCTGTCGGACATGTACGTAACGCGTTATTAGTAACGAGTTACTTCTACATTGTTACTTTTTTTTGGTAACGAGTAACGTATTTAGTTACTTAAAAAAGAACAAGTAATGTATTTAGTTCCGTGTGAGGCCAAGTAGCGGTATTTCGTTTCTTTTGAGAAGTAAAGTGTACAACAACGTTTAAACAACTTCGTTTAAATTCTAACCTGAGTATGTGTCTATTGCTTTGAAGGCAGATGGGAAACCCGAAAAGCAACTAAACTGTGTGACAGTATAGCAATGTTTATTGATGAACACGTCAGTCGAACTCTGCGGATGGATATGTCCTTCACCCAGGGAGTAAAATAAGGTTCGTTGGTTGAACCTTTTAGAATCGTGTACAGACCGAATGTAAACCCGGAGGTTGCCAACGCGGGGAGGCACAGAACCCACTGTCCACTTGAAACTTGAAAAGCAGAGAGAAGAAAAGAGAGAAGGGAATCCCAGATTCACCAGCTCCTCCTCAAACACAACACTGCCGTTCCTTCGAGCGCGTCAGAAGAACGACTCTTCAGCGTCGCCAAAGATGTATTCTATATGAAGCGGGGAAACATAACTAATAAAATTTTCGAGAGGCAGCTACTTCTTAGGTGCAACAACTACTGAATAGAAAGGAATGATCCATGAAGCAGAAACAGTTGTGTATCTTGGTCGTCGAAGTAACGAGCAAAGTAACCCGCTACTTTCGAGTTAACGTAACGCGTTCTTTTTGAGAATCGATAACGAGTAACATCTTTAGTTACCTCTTAAGCGAGTTACAAGTAATGGTATTTAGTTACATTTTTGGGGCAGCGTTTACATGCCTGAAGTTTCTTTAAAATACATTATAAGGTTTCATCTACCATCTACGTGTCGCTTTTACCCGCCCTCGGGGTTTTTGTCCATCAAAATGCGAATAGTGCGACTCAAAACCGGGGGGGGGGGGGGGGGGGGGCGGCGGGGGGGGGGGGGTATTTTTAATAATGAAGTTTCTAAATCCTCTCAATGTAAAAAAAAAAAAAAAAGAGTTTTAGATGTTGTTGTTTTTTTTTTTTTTTTGTCTTTGCTGAGTATTATTTTGTATTATTATTTTTGAATTCATAGCAAGTGCAGTTTGAGTGGAAGACAACACCAAAATCAACATTGGCTCTGAATAGTAAGTACATGTGCTGACAGGTTGGAAAATATTCGCCGCATCAGAAACCTTATCCCCGTCCACGCTCTGGCGCACTGCGCGCTGCTAAATCGGGCGTCAAGGCATCGAGCGGGTTTAGAGAGCTTTTTCGAGGCAACTCACAAAATAAAATAAGAAAACAAAGAACCAGCCGCGCCTCTTCAGGCTAGCAAACACTGACCGTACTCCGAGCTCGGCATGTTACACGGCTCAGCGACCAAGAATCGCATCGACGCTTCCATTCCACCGAAAACTTGATCTCAACAATGAACGTCTTCGATGACCTTGCAGACTCAGCAGCTGGACGAGTCTTCGGAGGCCCACAATAACTCGCGATAACAATACGATGGTTACAGACTTCTTTTTGTTTCCTCTCTCCGTCTCTGAACGCTTCATTCGCTATTGGAAAGCAAATAACGTGTCACATACCTCTCGTTCCGTTTCAGTTCAAAGAACACTGACTACATTTGGAGTTTTCCTTGTCTACCTTTTGTTTTAAGGGGAGTCTATGCAGGGTTGGCTCTGCAAGACTGGTCTGGCTGCTGTAGCCTTTCGGGTCTTTTTTTCTTTTTTATGCGAGCACGCGCTTTGGTTGTGAAATGGTCTATGCTTGAAATGGAAGCTGCTCTTTCAATGGGGGTATCATTCAGATATCTAACTGGGTTCCACTAAGCTGAGTATAAATAGACTTGAGAATAGTTTTTACTTAAGAAAAAAAGCTGGCGCCTCTGTTGAACTTGTGATATGGATGCCTCGATGTATGGAGCTCTGCGCGCTTACCAACCTACATGTACAGGTCCATGAATAACTGATTTTCACTACTGTAAATTGAATGATCGAAACATCGCTTTCTGCTTGAATTTTGTGTATGAAACATACGATCGATTTTTTTGGTACACAATGGGATATGAAATTTAGGGAATCTATTTGTGCGTTCAATAAAAATTTTCTATAATGCCGAGATAACACTTTTACTTTTTTTTTTTTAAATACTCTTAATCGGAGAGAGACAAAAGACAATATTGAGGCCTATATTTTTTCTCAGATTTGCTAAGTGCAAACCTCTTACAGATATTTTAATTGGAAATACACTGGCTTAGGCTTAGCGTGATAAAGGAATTGGGCAGGGTGCAGAATTTGTAGAGAGGTTCGTTAATCCAACAGTATCTAAACTGCCGGCATTCGATCTACTTTTTTTTTTTTAATAGGTTCCTTTGATTTTTTACGTGGCGCGAGCGCTTGGGAGCTTCGAAGACTATGAGTTCGATTCTCTTCCCTTCAGATTTCGCAATAAACTTTAATTGCATTGGTACACATTTCTGTAAACATAGCCACGCGATTTTATGATACAAGCCCTAGCTATTCGTACTGCAGCTGTGAAATAATTCAAGAGAGACTGGCTTCCCAAAAAGAGATCTATAGGGTGTCCCAAGTCACCAGGCTCGATCTAAGATAGACCATAAAACTCGACGCCTGGACGTAGCAATCTAAACTTTTCGTCAAAGGTGTATTCCACAGGTCGGTTTTTTTCGTGTAAAATTATAAAGCGTAGCTCTCTCTTTGTAGAAATAGGCCAAGAAACTTGACAGGGTCAACGGCGGACGGTGACGCAGACGACCAGGTCGAGTTGCAGGGCGTGGTTTGGCGCGCGTATTGATAGATGGCGTCGGGAGCAGCATCCGAAGGTGTATCTGACCAGCGCAAGAAAGCAGACGACACGCAGATGAAATCCGCTGGCAGCAAAAGCGCCGTCATTATGCAACTGCGTTTTTCTTTTTTTACTTTGAGCTTTGATTTTATTTTTTCGCATTTATTTTTAAAACCAAAGGTACATTACACAAATATTATGTTCATTTTAATAAACCACGGTGGTCGCGAGCAGTCTCGATAAGGAGGCAGTGCCATCTATCAATACGAGCGCCAAACACTCCCCGCCACTCGACTTGGTCGTCTGCGTCGCCGCCCACCGTTGACCCTGGCAAGTTTTTTTGCCCTATTTTTACACAAAGAGAGCTACGCTTTGTAATTTCAGAAAACAAAATCCGATCTGTGAAATACAGCTTTGACGAAAACTTTAGATTCCTGCGTGCGGGCGTCGATTTTTACGGTCCATTTTAGATCGAGCCTGGTGACAATTCGGACACCTTATATATAAAACACATTTGACCTTTTCTTTCCACTAGCATGCGACGGCCATTAATTCGATTTAGACTTACGATAACGTACCCTGAATTGTAGAAGGGTTTGAATTTGGGCTAGTAGGTTGAGCATGATTAGGGGTTAAAAGCGCAGAAAAAACGACGGACGAGTAAAAGAGACGCACACCACAGAGACGGGCCTGTGGAGACGCACAACTTATGCAGAAACAAAGTGTGTGTATTGGTGCAAGTGTGGCTCCAGTGCTAAGTGATTTGTACTTAGCGAAGTGTGATAGGGAGATAAGAGTAGATACTTCAAACGAAATTTGAAATATTCCCGTCGTGTTCAAAAATAGGTTGAATATGATCCACAATATCCGTAAATGACAATCGCACGTTTGTATTTTGATCCTGGTGGATGTATTTTTCGTTATAAACGGCCCACTCTGGCAAGCGCTCGGAGAAGGCCCAGCCTTAGAGCACGTGACATCCAACGCAATCGTGACGTAGGTCGTCCTCGAGACGAGCAAAGCTACGGCGAGGCTGACGCCGAGAGGATGGCCTAGTCTTTCCAGCCACCGAAGCGGCTGCTTTTGTACGAATTTTGAGTGACGGGTTAATCTTCTATAATCTTGTAGGGGGACAATAGCGACTTTCTGCGACACACAAAAGGGATTCTCGGGAAGAGGGGAGTTCCTCCTTCCCCCCTTCTTTTTGTCGTGGCCGGAGGCGAGACAACCTC
>JABSTQ010000881.1:0-82541 GCA_013358835.2 Ixodes persulcatus
TTCACAAATTTAATTACGACTGTCCTTCGAGTTGTGTCACTCAAGCAAAAAAACAAAACCGCTGCAGAGCAACCAGCGTGCGGAAGGCCTTGCGTTCGTACTGGATGCTGAACAGCCAATATGCTGCCAACCGCATGCACAACCCCTCTTCAGCATAAAAAACGGAGAACAAGCGCTCACGATCCACAACAAGGTGAAGAAATCTGCATCGTCCAGCTCTTGCTTTTTGTAGAGGACACATGGTGCCAGTGGGGTGTTCTCGTCCTGCGTTAGGTAAAAGAAAAAAAAGCACAACGTATTTTAATGTTGAAGGCCAAAACATGTTTGCTCTTGTCAACTGCTATTATTGCTGCAGTAAGGCCATGAGCACCAGCCTCCACACAGGCGTAGAGTGCCTATGTGTGAACAGGTAACCGGCATCTGCAGCAATGTAAAACGAATGAGGAATTACATTTGGGGCAACATCTCGACATGAAAGTATTGCCATATAACCTTAGGGACTCTTTTGAGTATAAATAGATTCACAAAGGCATCTTGGTACAGAAATAGCTATTTATGTACCAAGATGCATTTGTGAAATCTATTTGTACTTCAGTAGTGAATACTTTTGCGATGTATATTATGATATGCTGCTAGACTTATGTATCTTGCTACATTTATTGTTGGAAATAAGCTGACAGGTTTGGAGATAAAAAAATAGAAGCCACGCCACAAATTCGAGGCATCACTGGTTCATTTTCGCAATGAGTGATTTTTTTGCTTTGCTATCAGATTTCGCTTTTATAGCGGCCGCTTTTCTTTCTGCAGACAGCGGTTTTCCTGTGAACATTTGAGGTTATTGTTTGGATAAGAGGACACAACAAATGCACGGATGAGAAACAATATGTCCCAAAAGGACGAAAAGACAAAAGCAGGGACGTTTGGGCATGCACGCTTTGTCAGGTGGTGTCATCGGTCGCCAGCGTTCTTTGGGTGCGATAATGGGTTCTTATCGGTATCAGCGAACATAGCCAGGGAAGGAAAGCTTCAAATAGAAAAAGGGACAAACACCAACAGAAAGCGGGGAGCTCAGGTGCTAAAATCTATGTCGGCCACGGAGGCACCCTTCTCACCTCGCCACCCTGCATTTATGAACCATATAGGGCTTGCCGACTGACCATAACGGTACATGCTGATATTTGTTCCTTGGACAATGTTAATTGTTTTGCTTCCTCCTCTACACTGTAAAAACCCAAAGATGAAGGTTACAGAAAACAGCATAAATAATATGTCTTGTATGTAGCTGTAAAAATTAATTTCTCGAGCTACATTTTATTTACAGTCACCGCCCATTTGAGCTCCCCCGTCCGAACACCAACTGGTGCAGCAAAAATCCAGCATGCAGCACGTCGAGCGTGGCAAGGTTGACGGCCGTGGTTTTCAACGATGGAGGGGGTGATTGCACAAAAACAAGTGCTCGTGATAATATATTCCTACAGCTATCTATGAGACGATGTTGTGTTTGCACCTCGCTGCACCCCTTGAATTCGTGACAGACAGAGGTGTTCTGACAAAAATATACAATGAGCTGTAATACTGTTGAAATTGGGCTAGTGGTGAACATGTTTACGGCAAAACAGCGCGGAACAATGACACAGGACGAAGGAGATGTACACAGACGGAGCGCTGACTGTCAACTGTTCCTTTTTAAAAAAACGCCCAACGGTGTGGTCCCACCAAACAAAATTACATCCTCAAGCCCCTCAAAAATGCATTTCACAATCATAAAGATCTATCGAAGGCACGCTAACACAGTTGTCTTGAACTTGGAAATATAAAAGGCCTCACATTGCCTCCCTAGTTTGTTGGTGACTGTGTCTTCCCAGGACCGTGGTATCTTCCAAAACCAGAGAACAACCACATCTGTCGCAGTGAACCGCCATATTCCCTGACAGAGATGCTCTAATTGAACACGCGTGTTCAAGTAATCCATCATTAATGTAGCGACCGGTCTGGCCGATGTAAACTTTTTTACAAGTCAGGGGAATACTGTGGACCACCCCCCCCCCCCCCCCCACGCAAAGAACAAATTTGTTTTTATGCTTCTTATCACATGCGGCCCTGACAACCAATCCCCTCTCCTTCCTCGCGCATAAACGTCCCAGCTTGGCCGGTGCTAAGAAAACGACAGGAACATTGTGGCGTTGCGCTACTTTCTTTAACCTATGAGCCACCTTATGGATATAGGGCACCACCACCGGTTTCTGCGTAGACTTCCTACCCATAACTACCTCCGGATATCTCACCCTCCTCAAGAGGCACTTGGCCACACCTACCAGGAGCGTGCCAGGATAGCCGCCCTCCAAAAGTTTGTTAGCCTGGCTACGAAAACTCGTCGTCATTTAATGAGGACATGACCTGACGAGCGACCCCCAAAGACTACTGGATATGATTGCCCTTTTAACTGTTTTTGAATGACTCGAGTCAAACGGAAGCACACCTTTCTTCGACCTGGGACACTAGCACCAAGACACGTGGGAGTCCGAGAAAGTTAGCTTAATGTCTAAAAACTGTAGAACACCCCCAACAAGGTATTCTTTAAGTGACGTATTCCTGTTCAGGTGTGATTGACAGCCGGAGATTTAGGGAGTGAAGTCATCCATGTATTTGGGTACGTAGATCACTTTTTGGTGTTGTTCCGAACTGGTTCTGGCCGGAACAGAGGAGGTGTGGTTGCAGACATGTTGGACGTGTTCAAGGGTCATGCCAGTGGGTTGAAATTCACCAGGGAAGACCCTGTTGGGGGTGTTCTACAGTTTTTAGACATTAAGCTAACTTTCTCGGACTCCCACGTGTGTTGGTGCTACTGTCCTAGGTCGAAGAAAGATGTGCTGCAGTCATTCAAAAAATAGTTAAAAGGGGAATCATATCCACTAGTCTTCAGGGGTCGCTTGTTAGGTCATGTCCTCACCAAATGACGACGAGTTTTCGTAGCCAGGCTAACAAACTTTTGGAGGGCGGCTATCCTGGCCATCTCCTGGTAGGTGTGGCCAAGTGCCTCTTGAGGAGGGTGAGATATCCGAAGGTAGTTATGGGTAGGAAGTCTACGCAGAAACCGGTGGTGGTGCCCTATATCCATAAGATGGCGCATAGGTTAAATAAAGTAGCTCAACGCCACGATTTTCCTGTCGTTTTCTCAGCACCGGCCAAGCTGGGACGTTTATGTGCGAGGGTGGAAAGGGGATCGGTTGTCAGGGCCGCATGTGAAAAGAAGCATAAAAACAAGTTTGTCCCTTGCGTGAGGGGGGGTCTACAGTATTCCCCTGCCTTGTAAAAAGTTTACATCGGCCAGACCGGTGGCTGCATTAATGATAGATAACGTGAACACGTGTGTTCGATTAGGGCATCTCCGCCAGGCAATCTGGCGGTTCACTGCGACAGATGTGGCTGTTCTCCGTTTTGGAAGATACCATGGTCATGAAGAGACACAGTCACCAACAAACTAGGGAGATGACTGGGGCCTTTTACATTTTCAAGTTCAAAGACAAATGTGTCAGCGGGCCTTCGATAGATCTTTATGATTGTGAGTTGGCATTTTTGAGGGGCTTTAACTTGTGACGATCATGTGACGGTCATGTGTCGTGATGTAATTGTTGTTTGGTGTGACCACGCCGTTGGGCGTTTCTTTAAAAATAAACAGTTGACAGTCAGCACTCCGTCTGTGTACATCTTCTCTGTCCTGTGTCCTTGTTCCCGCTGTTTTACCCGTAAACATGCAATGAGCTGTCTGCGTCAAGAGAAGAGCAAACTCGGTGGCCCAGAAGGTAACCTGCGGCTGCTGGATGACTTGATGTAAACGGACCCGGAATTTGCGGGCTTGGAGAGAGGTGCAGAAACTATGTGATATTAAACTGAAAAGTTAATAATCTCAAATCGTTATCTAACTTAAGCCCAAATCCTATGATTCGGACATGCCTGTTATTTTCAGTATGAAGCCAAAGGCAAACCAAATAGTAGTCCGTTGAATTTATTGCCGAATAGAATATATTTTGAGTACCAAACTGGATGCTTTGCTTATCTTTGAAAGGTTGTGATAAAAAATGCAATACCTAATTGGGTGAAAAGCAAAAGCTTTGTAAGAATTATGTGCATGATTACATTCTACACGTCGTTTTACCTGTAAACACAGCATTTTATTTGAAAGCTAAAAGATTTGTAAAAAAGGCCGTGAGAGTTATGTCAATGTCTTCTTCACTGCGTGTTCGTAAGACTCGGCGGACATTAGTAAAGGGGATAACTGTCACAGTATGTTGACTAATTGACCGAAATCTGTTAGCTTTGTAATTAATGCCTTTACGGGCCATGTTGTAACTGCAGTGTTAAAAGCCAGTCAATATTAAAGGCTATCCCGATTTAAACAATTCACGAAAAGCCAAGCGGCTTCGAGATAGTCATTATCCAACTTTTGCATTTTTAATGTTGGATGCAAAAACCGCGCTCAGTTTGAGCTCAAGAATTTGTGCCGTTAATGGTGGGTAGAAGAGTGACATAGTCCTACCAGGCACGTAGTCACTATCTCGACAGTGTGTCCTTCGTGGATGCATCGGCGTCATACTTCTAAGATAGTGAAGGTGCGTTCGAAGCCACCCAGTCCGCACAACATCCTGACGTCTTCTGAGCGCAAGATTTTGGAATTGGGTGACGAAAAGACAGATGTTTAGCACTGAATATCTCGAAACTTGTTGCCATTCGCAAATTGTGTTAATTGGGTGAGTCTTTAATCACTGCCTTTGAAACTAGAATTGAAACATGCCCCATAAAATCATTAATTAAAAATATTATTAAAACATTTTGGTACATTCGTTTTGATTGACATACTGCGACGGTCATCCCCTTATCTAATGTCCTCCGAGCCCCACAAACACACAGTGAAGGCGGCATCAAAGTAACACTCACGCAGTTTTTTTTTTTTTTAATCAAAATAGAAAGTTTTGTATTGATGTATATATAAATACCAGTTGCATGTGCATGCAGCCGTGCACCATCCCACTATAGAGGTCCACTTTTCCTAACGTAAAATTAAATAAAGCTGGACAAGGCCAGTTTTACATAAACCCCCAGCGCGGCATGTACCAAGGACCGCCAGAAATGATTGCTTACCTCATAGAACACTCTGTGCGGCTTGAAGAAAGCGGCTTGCGGTCTTTGACGGTGGGTCTACCCGCTTGGTTCAGCTGGGACCTGAAATAAATTTAATACAAGTTGCTATATACCACAATGTAACAATGAGAAAGCCAGTAATACATAGGCCTACAGCACGACATGTCCCAAGGACCGCTAGAATTTCTCGCTTACCTCATAGAACACTTCATGCGACAAAACCCTGCATTAACGGCCGATTCAACTTAGTATAAATGTTGCAGAAAAATGAGGACCTATACACCAACTCATGTTTACAAACAAACCGGAGCGCCCGGAGCGCCCCTAGCGGACACCACCGGCGCCGCGCATGCAAGATGGGGGTGTGGGCAAGAAACTCGCCGTCGTCCATAAACACACCATTGAAATGCGATGTTGTCGGCGTCAGTGTGAGTCCCCCTGCCCTTTTTCGCGTTCGAATTGTTGGTTCTACGTCTTCCAGGCGATGTCTGACTATCTTGAGCGGCGTCAGCGAAATAACCGAGGCTCGTTACAGCGCAAAACTTCGCGTGAATAATGTGACATGTGGCGATTCATTCCGCGTGGACGCCGCAGAATGTACGCTAAAGCCTGATTCGCATGATGAGATTTCTCGGAAATTTCAGTCACGACGCCGCTCGGGCTGCAAAAGCGTGAACCGTAGCTGAGATGGTCGACGTCGATACTGAAAATCGCAAGCAGAATCGGACCAACTGAATTAGGCATAACAAGTCGGTGAGGGTCACTGGTAACAATGATCAACATCTCCTTGTATCTACTGTTTTCATCGAGCCTGCTTACCAACCTTCAAATTTAAGTCTTTTGAGGCCTTCACTTCTTATCGCAAGTACCGGGTCAACATTTGGTCTACGGACCGGCGTCGTCTAAGAGAGCAGACGACAAGCAGAAACGTTTGAAAGAGCAGACGACAGTTCCAACAATCAGGCGGCCGTTTGAACTTGAAGACGCACTGAACGTAGTCCGCAGATGGTCCGCACAACTTGACGGTTTTCTGGCGTTCATGTTGGAACAAAACAAATAAATCTAATGACCACAAGTATCCGTGAATTCAACCCAAAGTGCTTCCCGTCCAAGCAATCGTTGTCCGACGGCGTCTGCTTTTCCCTTTTCACGGCACATATCCAGATTCTCGGACGAACCGAGCACGTGAAAACTGAGCTTCAAACCTTTCTCGACACTTTTGGTACGGCCCCAGGCACGGCGTTTTGTCGAGAAGGAAGGTTTTTGTCTGGTTCCTTTCAAAACAACGCAGGAATACACGTCTGGCATGGGGACTTCTGCCCACAGCCCCAGACCGGAAGTGCGACCGACGCGCCACCACCGCGCCGTGACGTCACAGAGATGAGTTTGTGTATATTCAGCTGTGTCGAAACACGTGATCTAATGTAATAATTGTGTGTCCTTATAAAACACTACTCAAATAATTTTGACTAAAGAAAATGACCACAAGTATATACTGAAAGAATCAGTAACAATGATGAAACCTAGAAATCTGTCGAATGCCTTCCCTGTGTTTTGCCATAGAGTGGAAGAAGTTTATTGGTCTATATTTATTTTAGAAACAGGCATGATGCCCGTCTGTTCTATTTTTTTTAATCTTGATGTTGTGCATGATATTTTTATTTCCTAGGTTGAAAGCTCAAGGGCATTCCCTGTTGTTTGTTTAATCACATTTACCCAGATGTTAGTAGGTTGCTTCTTTGCATTTGTGAACAGTATAACGCTGTAAAGTCCAGGAAGAAATTCTTTTTGTAGAGGGGGGTAAGTAGAAGAGAAATTGTAAAGAGTGACTTTGTGTCTTTTTGTATGTTTCCTTTTTTGGGTCGCCTATTAGTTTTTTGTCTATTAAAACTCAGCTGTGTTTGACACTTCTCTGCGTTTGTGTCATGCTTCAGAGAACCAGTCTTGAATAAATTATTTGTGTTTAGCCTGTATAGCTAGCTCGCACCCTCGTTTTCGTTTATTAATAAATGACTGTAGGATTTAACTGTAAGCACAGTGTTAATGCATACAAATAAATAGCAGCATACTTGCGTTGACTAGTGCTGATGATTGGACCAGTTGATAGCCAATAATTAAAAAAAAAAATCATGAAGACTATGGGAACAGAGAATACGAACGCAACACAGTGCTGTGTTGATCTCCTCCTTGTCCGTGCGATACACACTCCGTGATTTTAATAATATATTTTTTTTATATTTACTACTTGGTATAATCTGTATAGGGGTTCAATGGAACGACGCACCTGCCATTGCATTCACTTTAGGGCAGCTCCCCCTTCCTCATGGTGCCATCGTTGAGGAAGTGCTGGGCGGGCGTCACTCTCACTCTTGTGGTGCAGTTCCCCAGGCTCCCATAGGTTGCACGCTGCCAGTCAAAGTGAGTCAGGCCTGCCAGCCCTGCAGGAAATGTCCATTCCACTCTTTTAGAAGTAGACACCCATATTTTGCGTGTACCTGAAAAACGCTGTAACAGAGAGGAAAGAATGATTGGCCCCCTATGAATGCATTCTTTTCTTTCGCTGAGAACATACATACAAGTCACACGCTATTGTACATTCAGTGATGCGGCTTAATTTATGGAGAACGCTTTTTTATATAACTTTGAGCTCTTTGAGAAAAGATTCAATATAATGGGTCGGACATAAATGGCTGCTATAAACTGTCCTGTACATTTACGTATTTCCCGATATCATAAGAACATTAGAGCAGGGTATTGCTGTACTGCATCAATTACAAATTCGTAACCAATTAATAGCTGGCATTTATTTATTTATTACTATTGGATATTAGTCTTTTGCCAGAAACAATAACCGGGCGAGTCGGTACGGTTGTAGTCTTTCAACTCCATCGATTATTCAGGTTTGACATTAGCGTTTCCGTTAATTTTTTCCCCCTTTTTTCATGTTTTTGCTTTTTCTAGCTGCTCTGCTTTTTGTAAGGGCTTTCCCCACCACTAAAAAACGTGACATCCAAACTTTTTTTTTTTTTTTTTTTTTTACATAACACAATTGTAAACTTGGAAAGTGTGCCGGTTTGGCAAACGCGAAGATACCGCACGTCTCTACGGCACAAGCATTAGCTTAGGCAAAAAAAAAATCAAGCTGCTCGCTCCTGTAATGTTTTTCTCGCTTTCGCCTTATGAAACAAATCGGGGGCGAGCGGCTGTTGGTACAAGACGTCAGGACTAACATGACCTGTGATTAACACTTTGGAACGGCGACTGAATGCTTGAACGTCCGTCAGACGGCACTTGAACGCTCCGCAGAAGCGTCGTTGGACGGCGCCCAGGACATGCCCACGGTGCCGCCGCACGGGAATCCTCACACTGCGGAGCGAGCCACAGGTTTTGAAGAAGACACGCTCCTTTCAAATAACAAAATAACACAGGACAGAAGTGTAGTATTCTGAGTTTAGCTTTAGCCAACTTTAGCAGTCGTACGGGCACGAATTCTGAACGAGAGAAGCGCGTGCCCCACTCGCAGGGGCGCGCGCTCAGCTCGTGCGAATATCACTTTAGATCAGTTGACCCTAATAAACAAATAGACCGTCACCGGTGTCCTTCCTCGCCGTCGGCGGGGCCCGCGAGGACGCGGGCCCCCGCCACTACCGGGTCCCCTTCGCGCGGATGAACCTGACGCTCACTCCCCGGCCACGACGACGCCTGCGGTAGAGGCTGCCGGTCCTTTTCCGACTTTGACAAGGCAAGACATCGCCACCACCGGCATTCAAGGCCATTCACGCAGCCTTGTGCCGGTACCCGACAGAACCTCTCGGACCACCACCTCACTACCAACACCGGCCACCTCCTCGGAAAATACAAAAAGAAGCTTAGTTAAAATGAAGCATAGCTTAGCAAGCACACGGTACACGACAGTTTGAAACAGCACCCCACTTCGCAGAAACAAAAGAAAGTTGCTTACCGGCGTTTGCACGAGCCGTCCATGCTGTCCTGAACTTACGGCGTTGGCCAAGACGCAGCGTCTCCCAGCTGTCAGTCATTGCTTTCTAGTCTTGAACACGGTATTCATAAGGAAGATGTCTAAAATATCCGCTAAAACGTCTATAACGTAAAAAGAAAGGAGATTTCCGAAGCCGCTGGAACTCCAACGGCCATCCGATTGCAGCCCAACGGAAGCTGATTGCAATAGCGATGGTCTTGCGCACTCTTCAAGAGTCTCTTTTCCTTTTTAATATTTTTATTTTTTTTTAGAATGATACAAAGCAAATCATTATTATATTAGTAACAATAGGAATTTCACTACAATAATAATGTAAGAAAATTACAAAAAGTTTGTAAATCTTCGGTTTTATTTAAACATTTGGTTGTTTCTTTTTTGTGTAAACCGAAACCAAAGCTAACTCAAGCAACGTTTCTTTCGTCTGATTTGTTTGCGTGTGTGCGTGAGCGTGCATACGCGTGCGTGTGTGTGTGTGTGCGCGCGTGTGGATGCGTCGGCGTGTGTGCGTCTGTGTTTGTGTGTGCGTCTGCGTGCGGGCGTGCGTTTGCGCGCGTGCATGCGTGTGTACGTGCGTGCATGCGTGTGTACGTGCGTGCGCGCGTGTAAGTGTGTCTGTCTGCGCGCGCGCAAGCGTCTGCTTGTGCGTTCTATTGAAGTGCGCCAGCAAGAAGACCAATTGGATGTTCCTGGACACTTTAAAAAGACTAAATTATATTATTATTATTATTATTATCATTATTATTATTATTATTATTATTATCAAAACATAGCCATAGAATTTTCTATAGGTGGGTAAAGAAAATGCATCTGTTCGTAGTCTTTAGACTCGGGATCATAGAATTTGCTATAGGCGAGAAAAGAAAATTGATTGGTTCCCAGTCTTTAGACGCAGGGCCCTAAACGTTTTTATAGCTGGCTGTAGCTGCATTTATGAATTTCTAAAGCCGACCATACAGGGCCACAGGGGGTGATAGCCTGCCATTGAATTTTCCGTAGACGACCGTAGACCATTTTTGTATGGGATGTCTCGGAGTGGTTTATTATGGGTTCTGCGCGCCTCTTTATGTGTGTGAGTTATTGTGTATGTCCTCATATTCTCAAATGAATATTTTACCCAGGTTGACATGGTCATGTGACAGGTTCTAGCAGCATGTCATGAATACTGTAAACGACTTAATTTTCGCGGGCTCACATTTTCGCGAATCGGGTCAAAGCTGAAAATTTGAAATTATTCCGCTAAAGTTGAAGCCTGGGCGAGTTGGTATGACATTTTAAAAGGTTAAAACAGCGCAAAAAACAACGGACAGGGTAAAGAAGGACACAGACAGAGCGCTGACTCACAACTAAATTTTATTGAACGCAACTGCGCAATATATATACGCACAATTGAGAACAAAAAAGAAGAAAATCAGCCTAAAAAACATACACAAACCAAAAGCACAAAAAAACAAAGAACGAAGTACCGAATCTTAAGAAGACATAAAAAGGACACGCGCTAAGACCAAGCCAATCAAGCGGCCAGAAAATTAATCTCCTTCCTAGATAAGGCGACGGAAGGGCTGCTGACACACATGACACCCAATCTTTCTATTTCTAGAGCCTCCAGAATTTCACGTGTCAGCTGGTCCCGATGACGTTTAACAACCTCGCACTGTTGGAACTGAGGCTGGCAGCTGCAGTCACGGCAGTGTATGCCAATCAAGCGGCCAGTTTTCTGGCCGCTTGATTGGCTTGGTCTTAGCGCGTGTCCTTTTTATGTCTTCTTAAGATTCGGTACTTCGTTCTTTGTTTTTTTGTGCTTTTGGTTTGTGTATGTTTTTTAGGCTGATTTTCTTCTTTTTTGTTCTCAATTGTGCGTATATATATTGCGCAGTTGCGTTCAATAAAATTTAGTTGTGAGTCAGCGCTCTGTCTGTGTCCTTCTTTACCCTGTCCGTTGTTTTTTGCGCTGTTTTAACCTTTTAAAATTGAAATTATACGCGGGTTCTAATTTTTGTGAACCGAGTGTAGCTTCCGTAGCGTTCACATATTGCCCGAATTATTAGCGGGATGAATTTTTCGCGAAATCTAGGTGATTCGCGAAATTCGCGAAAATTTAGTCGTTTACAGTATTTGTCAAACATTGTTACTCTATTTTGATTTCATGTTGTGTTGTCAGATATAAACTCGAGACTAACTGATTTTCTTACTGTACACTTCCAGCAATAAATATTTGTAAAAAAATGCTAGTATTGAGCACTTCTCCCTGGTTTCCAATTTCTGAGCATGGAGTGATTTCTAAGAAAATCAAATATGAGCTCATATATCAAAATTTAGTTTGAAAACAAAAACATTGTATGCAAAAGAGGCACTTTATTATCAGCTATTTGCATGAATTACAACTGACATTATAAAAAAACTAGACTGCTTACAACCGTTGCTTTTCAAGCAGAAATCTAACCTGGACATTATGGAGAGAGCCATATATAAGCTTTCCAAAACCATTTTATATTATTTATTTAGCACCCTCTTCTACACCCTTCTTACACCCTTCACTAAATGGAGGGTGTAACACAAAACAGCACCCCTTTCGGTAAAATTATGATGGTGTATTACTAGGTTTTAGGGTGCTAAAAGGGTGTAGCTGAGGGTGTAAGTTTCTAAAACACCCCTTTTACACCCTTAAAGGTGTAAAAACTTTTACTGTGTGGGGTGCCGGTTGATCTCCCGCATGCGCTTTTGTGTCTCTTTTCAGGCCGTCGGAGACGTGAGCGTCATCCGTGTCGTCTGCTTGCCAGAACCCAAAAGATTGGGAAGACGGGCTTTAAAACATACATATCCCGTTGAAGAAAGGCGTTGTACACTAGCGAGTTGGTAGACACGAACGTGTAAAGGCTGAGGAGCTTCATGCTCGTTCGACCTCAGTGTAAGGCTATATTTCGCGAACGCTGAACAAAAATTATGATACCAAAATGCAGCTATTCCTGAACGGGCTGCTTTGCATTGTCGCCGAGTCGTTTCAACGCAATACACCTTTACAGTAAAATTTGTTACACCCTTAAGGGTGTAAATCAGTTTGTCCTAGGGCTAACACCCTTAGGGTGTTAGACAAGCACCCTTTATAGTGGGTGCTTGCCCAGCACCCTCGGCAAAGGGTGCTTGGCATGGAACGGGCGCCCGCTGTGGTGGCCCAACGGATGCTGGGCCACCCCAGCCAATCCAGCGCCGGAGAGTATCACGCGACGTTTTGACTGGTCAAGGTCACATGATGCTCTCTCAATGCTGGATCGCCTGGGATGGCTGGTACCGTCCGCGCGTGCTCGGACGAAAGGCGAAATGAAGTACAAGCCCCAGTGAAAATTTTATAGGAATGTGTCCAATACACATATCAGAACTTGTAAATTGTACAAAAGTCATAAAAGGTATTTGCATATTCTTATATTATTGTTATATGATTTACAGCTTATGTTTACTGAACACATTTACACTTTTTTCACTGAGGGGGATTCCAACTTCACCGCATACGAGGCACATGATAAAGAAATAATGAGTCGCACTGAACACAACTCACTTCATGAAGAAGTATTACAAAAGAGCTCCTTGCAAGCCACATGATAACCCCGAGGGCAACTGGATAGTGCTACGGCGCCCCCCTTTCTCGCAAGTGAGCAAGCAGTGGCCCCAAACATCGTACTGCACGGCTGAACCATTGTAAGCAATATGGGCTGCCACAAACGAAGCATGTGGAGCTTTCCTGGTTGGATAACTCGTGACATGCTTTGTTTGTCTTAGAGGATTGCAAGAAACACGCTTCGCTTATCACTTGTTCCCTTATGCGCATCTGTTTACTAATTGGAAGCATAATAGAGGGGTGGTCTAGCTTTGACTGAACCATAGCAGTATTTCAGTAAGTGAAGCTCATTATATCAATTAGAATGTGTTAAATTAAACATTTATTGAACCGTAAGAGACAAATGAAAAATACAACGCATGCCATTCCATGACATAAAGATTGCTATCTGCAAACATTTCATGAAAAATATCAGAAAATGAACTTGCACTATACGTTAAAAAAGCTAATGTTTCATTGGCAGACGTTATCCTCTTGCTTATATACAAGGAAAATTATAAAGTTCTGGAAGACGGCTATGAATGAGGAACTTGTGCAGCTAAATTTTAAGCACCTCACCTACAGGAGGTCAGCATAAGGTATCACAGAAAGTGCCCACTGTTTAAAGATATAGAAAAAGAAACATACCTCCATAAAACCTTCTATCATACGTTCTGTAAGAAAAATAAAATTAACCTGATAATACTGGCGAGAAAAGTGCAATATACACTTTTGAAACGGCTCACAAAACATCTCTTCAACCACATAGCTGTCTGCACACTTTGTTCCAAAATTTAATTACGACTGTCCTCGGATTTGCGTCGCTCAAGTCAAGGAAAAGCCTCTCCAGAGAACCAGCGTGTTGAAGGCCTTGCGTTCAAACTGGATGCTGAACAGCCAATATGCTGGCAACAACATGCATAGCCCCTTTTCAGCATTAAAACGGAGATCAAGCGCTCACAATCCACGACAAGGTGAAGAAAGTCTGCGTCGTCCAGCTCTTGCTTGGTGTAGAGGACACATAGTGCCGGTGGGATGTTCTCCTCCTGCGTTAGATAAAAGAAAAAAAGCACACCATATTTTAATGTAGAAGGCCAAAACATGTTTGCTCTCGTCAACCGCTATTATTCGCTGCAGTTAAGGCCATGAGCATCTGCCTCCACAAGCATATAGTGCTTATGTTGGAACAAGTAACCTGCGACTGCAGCAATGTAAAACGAATGAGAAATTACAATCGGGGCAACATCTCGATATCAAAGCATTGCAATATAATCTTAGGGAGACTTTTGAGTATCTATTTCTGTACCAAGATGCATTTGCGAATTCTATTTGTATTTCAGTAATGAAATACTTTTGCGATGTATAATATGATACGCTGCTAGACTTAATGTATCTTGCTACATTTATTGTTGGAAATGAGCTGACAGGTCTGGAGATAAAAAAAAAATGGAAGACACGCCACAAATCCCACGGATCACTGGTTCGTTTACGCAATGAGTGTTTTTTTGCTTTGCTATCAGATTTCGCTTTTACAGTGGCCGCTTTTCTTTCTGCAGACAGCGGCCTTCCTGTGAACATTTGAGGTTATTGTTTGGATAAGAGGGCACCAACATATGCACAGATGAGAAACAATATGTCAAAAGGGTGAGAAGACAAAAAGCAAGGACGTTTGGGCAGACACGCTTTGTCAGGCGGTGTCATCGGTCGCCAGCGTTCTTTGGGTGCGATAATGGGTTCTTATCGGTATCAGCGAACATAGCCAAGGGAAGGCAAGTTTCAAAAAGAAAACGGGACAAACACAGACAGAAGGTGGGGAGCTCAGGTGATACAATCTATGTCGGTCACAGACGCGCCCTTCTCACCTCGCCACCCTGCATTTTGAACCCCATAGACCTTTCCAGTGGCAGTCTCGAACGAAGCGCCCGGGCGGAAAATGCTGAGTCACTGAGCTGTGGACGCATGCGCAGCATCCGATATACCGCACAGCAGCCCAACAGCGCATGCTCAGAAGGCGTTCCACAGTCCAGCAGACAAAGATGGCAGCGCGCAGAAGGCAATGTTTGCCAAGGTCTATAGGGCTGCCGACTGACCATAATGGTACATGCTGATATTTGTCCGTTGGCCAATGTTAATTTTGCTTCCTCCTCTACATTGAAATAAAGATGAGGGTTACAGAAAACAGCAAACATAATAATGTCTCATATGTAGCTGTAAAAATTAATTTTCACGAGCTACATTTTATGTAGACACCGGCCATATGAGCTCCCCCGTCCGAACACCAACCGGTGCAGCGAAAATCCAGCATGCAGCGCGTCACGTCTGGCAAGGTTGACGGCTGTGGTTTTCAACGTTGGAGGGGGTGTTTGCACAGAAACAGGTGCTCGTTATAATATATTTCTACAGCTAACTATGAGACATTGTTGTATTTGCACCTCGCTGCACCCCTCGAATTCGTGACAGACAAAGGTGTTCTGAAAAAATATACAATGAGCTGTAATACTGTTGAAATTTGGGCTAGTTGGTGAAGTATGTTTACGGGTAAAACAGCGCGAGCAAGGACACAGGACAGAGAAGATGTACACAGACTGAGCGCTGACTGTCAACTGTTTATTTTTAAAGAAATGCCCAACGGCGTGGTCACACCAAACAACAATTACATCACGACACATGACCGTCACATGATCGTCACAAGTTAAAACCTCTCAAAAATGCCAACTCACAATCATAAAAATCTATCGAAGGCACGCTGACACCGTTGTCTTTTAACTTAGAATCGTAAAAGGCCTCATTCATCTCCCTAGTTCGTTGGTGACTGTGTCTTCCCAGGCCCATGGTATCTTCCAAAACCGGAGAACAACCACATCTGTCGTAGTGAACCGCCATATTCCCTGACGGAGATGCCCTAATCGAACACGCATATTCACGTAATATATCATTAATGCAGCGACCGGTCTGGCCGATGTAACTTTTTTACAAGTAAGGGGATTACTGTAGACCACCCCCCCCCCACCCCGGCAAGGGACAAGCTTGTTTTTATGCTTTCTCATCACATGCGGCCCCTGACAACCGATCCCCTCTCCACCCTCACACATAAACATCCCAGCTTGGGCGGTGCTGAGAAAACGACAGGACCATCTTCGCGTTGCGCTACTTTCTTTAATCTATGCGCCACTTTATGGATTTCTGCGGAGACTTCCTACCCATAACTTTCAGAGCTGGCAGGAACGAGGCCATGTGCTCACGAAAACCTTTCTTGATGCAGGCGATTGTTCCGTTCTGCCTCGTCACCGCTGGCGTCAGTTTCCTGAGTCCAACGTCAGCGCAGCGTCAGCTGCATGCGACGTCAAAGACCTATCAGCCTTCCCGTCGGACGATTCCAGGTTCTTTGGAGTTCTTCAGGGTTCCACCCGTCCCACCCTCCAGTCAACCGAGTGGACTGTTCGAGTCAGCATATAACCCGACGCGTGTCACGGAATCCCTGGGTTTCAGAGCTGGTAGGAACGAGGCCATGTGCTCACGAAAACCTTTCTTGATGCAGGTTAGTGATTTCCCATCTGGCCCTTTCCGTTCTGTTGGTGGTTCCCTGTCAGCTCCACCCAACCAACTATTCTTGATTGCGAGCACTAGGAATAAGCACTTTCATGCCATAGTGGGTAATAGACGCAAACTCTATTACAGGAAAAAAGTTATGTTTGTGCTCTTGTTGCTGTTGTTGAGTGGCGACGTAGAAACTAGTCCTGGTCCTGCAACTAAGGAACAAATGGAACTCATACAATCTATGTTCACTGAACTGCAAAACGGTCAAAAAAGTGTCCTCGCGAAGTTAAATGTTATTGAAAGCAAACAAACGGAGATTCACAACAGTATAGAGAATTTAATGGCAAAAAACGAGCAATTTGAAAAACGGATCTCAGATGTTGAAGTAAATAGAAGAAAGCTGGAAGCAAGACTAGACGACCTTGAAAATCGGAGCCGCAGGACAAACTTGGTGTTTTTTGGCATACCTGATGACACAGTGCGAGAGTCATGGGATGAGTCGGAAACTCTTGTTAGACGCATCTGTAAAGGGAATCTAGATATTGATGTCACCTCAATACAAAGGGCCCACCGTTTAGGTACTTTCAAGGAACGTAGATGTCGGCCAATTATAGCAAGCTTCCAAAATTAGAAAGAACGTGACAACGTCATGCGCAACGCCTTTAAATTCAAAAACTCTGCTTACAGCGTTTCCGAGGATTTCAGTGCACTTGTCAGAGAAAAAAGACGCAAGCTATGGGACTATTCCAAAGAAAAACGACAAGATAAGAACAACAATGAGAAGCTTGTTATCAACGGAGACCCGTACGCCTGGGATTTCAAACAAAGCATATGCCTGTACTCGTTCGTAAAAAGGCTCCACCGATTCAGCAGGATTGACGCAGTGCAAAAAATATCTGTCAAAATGCCGCTTTTTCAGATGTAGATCCCTCGGTATTACTCGTGAACTTCCGTAGCATAAAAAATAAAGTGGACAATGTCTTATCTCTAGTCGAGACAATCAGGCTCAAAGTTATTATGGGAACAGAGACATGGCTGCATGACTCGGTTTCTAATTGCGAAGTTTTTCCCCTGGTATTACCGTATACCGCAAAGATAGAAATGGACACGGAGGTGGTGTGTGTTTGCTAATTTCATCGGACTGGAGTAGTAGTGAACTAGTTTTTTCCGGAAACGACACTGAGTCTGTATGGTGCCGTGTACTTTTACTTAAGGGGATCACTTTAGTTTTTGGTACATTTTATCGCCCCCAGATAGTGATGCGTACTCGATAGACAAACTGGGTGACTTGTTGACGAAAATTCCAGGTAGTGTATTCCTGGGAGGAGAGTTTAATCTACCAGGGATCAATTGGTCTGATGAAGTTCTTGCTACAGATGGACCCCGCGCTTACTCGATGTTTGCTGACATAATCGGTGTATTTGGATTCGAACAATATGTTAAAAACGGATGCGAGGGAATTCGGTCTTGGATTTGATTTTATGCAATTTTCCTGGTGTTGTATCCGAGGTCACTGTACTTTCCGGCATAAGTGATCACTGCGCGGTTGTTGCTAAGCTCTCGGAGCCCGGAACGCGAAAGCAAGCGGAGTGTCCACGGAAAGTATTTTTGTACGACAAAGGTAATTACGAAGCGATCGATGCAGAGCTTGAATCCTATTTTTATACATTTAGACGTCTGTTCGAGAATAGTGACGTCGAAACTATATGGCATGCTTTTAGAAATAAAATATTAGAGCTTGCGGAGGTGTATATTCCATCGAAACAAATAAGGAAGCGTAAAAAAAAATAAACCTTGGTTTAATATAGAAATTCGCAGAGTTATGGGTAAAGCGAGACGAGCTTACAAAACGCTTACCAAAAGTTGGTCAGTCCAAACTGAGCAGAAGTACAAAGATATTAACAGGCTTCTCAAATTGCAAATAAAATTAAACAAAAAAGTGTTCTTTGACATGTTTAACGAAAATCTAAAAAGAAACCCTAAAGATTTCTGGAAGTTTGTTAACGCGAACAGAAAGAAAGACACTTCTATTCCTGCGTTGAAAGTTGATGGCGGTACTGTGGTGTCTGATTACGCGAAGGTTGAATGCTCTAACTCGTATTTTAAGTCGGTATTTTCGGAAGACTCTCCGCATCTGGTATCTCCAGTGGCTTACCAAACGCAGCAAAGCGTAATGCCCAGCATTACAATTGACATGAACGGTATAGTGAAGTTGCTGCGCGGAATTGATGCAACCAAGGCTGTCGGACCTGATGGCATTTCCCCTGTTATTTTTCTTAAGTGCAGTGAATCTATAGCGCGTTATCTTTTTGTTATATTCAGTGAAACTTTAAAGACGGGGATGGTTCCAATGGATTGGAAGATGGCAAGCGTTACACCAGTTTTTAAATCGGGATCTAAAGCCAGTGTTGAAAATTATCGCCCTATTTCATTGATATCGATCTCATTTAAGTTGTTTGAACACATTATTTATAGTAACCTTTACTCGTTCCTGGATTCATTACACTTCTTTTCCCCCTCCCAGCATGGTTTTCGGAGCGGCTACTCTTGCAACACCCAGCTGGTAGAACTTTATCATCATATGTACAGATAACTAGACAGCAGGAAATATGTCGACTGCGTCTTCTTAGACTTTCGAAAGGCATTTGACACGGTCCCCCATCAGGTATTATTGTACAAATTGGCTCTGCTAAACATAGATCTAAACATCCTAAACTGGATACAAAATTATTTAGAAGGTCAAGAGCCGCGGGTTGTTTTAAACGGTACTATATCCACATCCATTCGGGTTACGTCGGGTGTGCCACAAGGGAGTGTCTAGGGCCTTTACTTTTTCTCATATACATAAATGATATCACCGAAAACATACAGTCTCATATTAAACTGTTCGCCGATGACTGCGTATTGTACAGGGAAATAAACACGTCAGACGACCTTGCCATATTACAAACCGACATAAATATTTTATCTTGTTGGTGCAATCAATGGAAAATGAGCCTAAATTTAAGTAAATGCAAACATATTCGTTTCTCCAGAAGTAAGCTGCACGATTCTCATAGCTACCTAATCAACGGGACCGTTTTGTGTACTGTGTTCGAGTATGTTTACCTAGGAGTGCTATTTGAGGATTCCCTTAAATGGAACAGCCATATAGAACGTACAATCGGAAAGGCTAGTAAAATGTTTTAGTTTATCCGTCGAAATTTTAGATACGCGTTGCGAAACGTTAAAGAAACACTTTATTTCTCTTTGGTAAGAACGATCCTTGATTACGCGTGCGTTGTGTGGGACCCTTATCATGACTTCCTTATCAATAAACTAGAAAAAATTCAAAATCAGGCCGCACGTTTTGTACTGAACAACTATGACCCTTATGCTAGTGTTACAGATATGAAAGCCATGCTGGGATCGGAAACACTCGAATGTAGAAGAAAAAAACTAAGACTAAAATTCTTCCACCGTGTCTTTCAAAACAAAACAGGAATTGATAAAGCCACTTATCTTATGGAGCCATCCTACGTTTCTTCCCGTTGTGATCATTCTAAAAGGTTGCTGTTTCTACTTACAGGACTGACAGTTTTGCGAATTCATTTTTTTTGTCAAAACCGCGAGAGAGTGGAACGACCTCCCGGAAGATATTGTGTCCATTGATGACAATGACGTTTTCTTTTTCCACATGTTATAATGTTTTCTAAACCCCCCTACAATAATGCCCACAGGGCGATGTAGGTACAATATAAATAAAAATGAATAAATATCTCCGGATTTCTCACCCTCCTCAAGAGGCACTCGGCCACACCTACTAGTAGATTGCCAGGATAGCCGCCCTCCAAACGTTTGTTGGCCTGGCTACGAAAACTCGTCGTCATTTGGTGAAGACATGACCTTACGAGCGACCCCCAAAGACCACTGGATACGATTCCCCTTTTAGCTATTTTTGAATGACTCGAGTCGAACGGAAGCACACCTGTCTTCAACATAGGACAGTAGCACCAACACACGTGGGAGTCCGAGAAAGTTAGTTTAATGTCTAAAAACTGTAGAACACCCCCAACAGGGTCGTCGTTAAAGAGATACTTCAACGAAATTTGAAATATTCCCGTCGTGTTCAAAAATAGGTTGAATATGATTCACAATATACGTAAATGACAATCGCACGTTTGTATTTTGAGCCTGATGGCTGTATTTTTTGTTATAAACGGCCCACTCTGGCAAGTGCTCGGAGAAGGCCCAGCGGAGACCACGTGACATCCAACGCAATCGTGACGTAGGTCGTCTCAGGACGAGCAAAGCTACGGCGAGGCTGACGTCGAGACGATGGCCTAGTCGTTCGAGCTACCGAAGCGGCTGCTTTTGTACGAATTTTGAGCGACGGGTTAATCTTCTATAATCTCGTAGGGGGACAATATGCGACACACAAAATGCATTCTCGGGAAGAGGGGACTTCCTCCTTCCCCTCTTCTCTCGTCGTGGCCGGAGGCGAGACGCTCACCGTCACTAGCTGTCAAGGTTCCTAGACGGGCATTACAAGCGAGGCGTTAGCGACATCCACCAGGTGCTCTTTACTAATCGTTTAATTCGTTTTAAAATTCCTTTTCGAGACTTTTTTAACAAGATATTGGTATGTTCGATGGGATACTGCTCCTTTAAACACATATAGACCAAAAAATGAGCGCCGAAATTTCGTTGTTGTATCCGTTTAAGTGACGTATTTCTGTTCAGGTATGATAAGGCATAACCAGAGATTTAGGGAGTGAGGTTCTGTGTATTTAGGTACTTAGATGAGTTTTTGGTGTTGTTCCGAACTGGTTCTGGCCGGAACAAAGAGGGTGTGTTTGCAGACATGTTAGACGTGTTCAAGGGTCATGCCAGTGGGTTGAACTTCACCCGGGAAGACCCTGTTGGGGGTGTTCTACAGTTTTTAGACATTAAGCTAACTTTCTCGAACTCCCATGTGTGTTGGTGCTACTGTTTTAGGCTGAAGGAAGGTGAGCTTGCGTTCGACTCAAGTCATTCAAAAATAGTTAAAAGGGGAGTCATTATCAGTAGTCTTTGGGGGTCGCTCCCCAGGTCATGTCCTCACCAAATCATGACGAGTTTTCGTAGTCAGGCCAACAAACTTTTGGAGGCGGCCATCTTGGCAATCTCCTGATAGGTGTGGCCGAGTGCCTCTTGAGGGTGAGAAATCCGGAGGTAGTTATGGGTAGAAAGTCTACGCAGAAACCAGTGGTGATGCCCTATATCCATAAGGTGGCGCATAGGTTAATAACGTAGCGCAACGCCACAATGTTCCTGTTGTTTTCTCAGCACCGGCCAAGCTGGGACGTTTATGAGCGAGGGTGGAGAGGGGATCGGTTGTCAGGGCCGCACGCGATAAGAAGCATGAAAACAAGTTTGTCCCTTGCGTGGGTGTGTGTGTGCGTGTGTGTGTGGGGGGGGGGGTCTACAGTAATTCCCTGACTTGTAAAAAAGTTTATGTCGGCCAGACCGGTCGCTGCATTAATGATAGTTTACGTGAACCCGCGTGTTCGATTAGGGCATCTCCGTCAGAGAATATGGCGGTTCACTGCGAGATGTGGTTGTTCTCCGGTTTTGGAAGATACCATGGTCCTGGGAAGACACAGTCACCAACGAACTAGGGAGATAAGTGAGGCCTTTTACATTTCCAAGTTCAAAGACAACTGTGTCAGCGCGCCTTCGATAGATCTTTATGATTGTGAGTTGGCATTTTTGAAGGGCTTTAACTTGTGACGATCATGTGACGGTCATGTGTCGTGATGTAATTGTTGTTTGGTGTGACCACGCCGTTGAGCATTTCTCTAAAAATAAACAGTTGACAGACAGCGCTCCGTCTGTGTACATCTTCTCTGTCCTGTGTCCTTGTTCGCGCTCTTTTACCCGTAAACATACAATGAGCTGTATGCGTCAAGAGGGTAACCTGCGGCTGCTGGATGACTTGGTGTAAACGGACCCAAAATTCGCGGGCTTGGAGAGAGGTCCAGAACCTATGTGATATTAAACTGAAAAGTTAATAATCTCAAATGATTATTCAATTTAAGCCCAAATTTTATGATTCGCCCATGCCTATTATTTTCAGTACGAAACCAAAGGCAAACCATGTAGTAGTCGGTTGAATTTATTGCCGAATAGAATACAATTTGAGTATCACACTGGATGTGTTGGTTCTGTTTGAAAGGTTGCGATTAAAAATGCAATACTTTAATTGGTGAAAAGCAAAGCTTTGTAACAAGTATGTGCCTGATTACATTCTACAAGTCGTTTTACATGTATACACAGCATTCTATTTGAAAGCTAACCGAATTTTTAAAAAAGGCCGTGAGAGTTATGTCAATGTCTACTTCACTGTGTGTTCGTGGGACACGGCGTACATTAGTAAAGGGGATAACCGTCCCAGTATGTTGACTAATTGATAAAAATCTGTCAGCTTTGTAATTAATGGCTTTATGGGTTATGTTGCAACTGCAGTGTTAAAACCCAGTCAATAGTAAATGCTATCCCAATTTAAACAATTCACGAAAAGCCAAGTGGCTTCGAGATATTCATTGTCTAACTTTTGCGTTTTTAATGTCGTATGCAAAACCCGCGCTCAGATGAGCTCAAGAATTCGTGCCGTTAATGGTGGGTAGAAGAGTGATACCCGTGCCACACGGGGATTTCGAATGCCATTTACAACGAATGACATTTGAACGATCGGCCAATCAGCGCGCGACACTCCGAGCGTGGGGCGTTCCACGCGCGACAGATCGCGAGCCGATTCGTCGATCACACGAATGTCATTCGTTGTAAATGGCATTAGAGTTGTCCGTGTGGCACGGGTATGACATAGTCCAACCAGGGACGTCGTCACTATCTCGACAGTGTGTCCTTGGTGGATGCATCGGCGTCATACTTCCAAGATAGTGAAGGTGCGTTCGAAGCCACCCCATCCGCACAACATCCTGAGGTCTTCTGAGCGCAAGATTTTGGAATTGGGTAACGAAAAGGCAGATATTTAGCAATGAATATCGCGAAACTTGTTGCCACTCGCAAATTGTGTCAATTAGGTGAGTTTTTATTATTCACTGCTTTTCGAACTAGAATTGAAACATGCACCATCAAATCATTATTTACAAAACTTATGAAAACATTTTGGTACATTAGTTATGATTAACATAATACGACGGTTATTCCCTTATTTGATGTCCTCCGAGCCCCACAAACACACAGTGAAGGTGGCATCCAAGTAACACTCATTCCATTTTGTTTTTTTTATTTCGTTAGAGTCAAAATACAAAGTTTTGTATATATGTATACTATATAAATACCGGGTGCATGTGCATGCAGCCGGGAACCATCCCACTATAGAGGTTCAGTTTATCCTTACGTAAAACTGGATCAAACTGGACAAGGCCAGATTTACATAAACCCCCAGCACGGCATGTACCAAGGACCGCCAGAAATGATTGCTCACCTCATAGAACACTCTGTGCGGCTTGAAGAAAGCGGCTTGCAATCTTTGAAGGTTGGGTCTACCCGCTTGGTTCAGCTGGGACCTGCAATAAATTTAATACAGCTTGCCATACACCAGAAAGTAACAAAGAGAAAGCCAGTAATACATAAGCCTACAGCACGACATGTCCCAATGACCGCTAGAAATTGTCGCTCACCTCATAGAACTCTTCATGCGACAAAACCATGCATTAACAACCGATTGAACTTAGTATAAATGTTGCAGAAAAATAAGGATCTGTATTTAGCTGCGTCAAAACAGGTAATCTAATGTAATAATTGTGTGTTCTTATAGAACACTACTGAAATAATTTTGGCTAAAGAGAATGACCACAACTTAAGTATATACTGAAAGAATTAATAACAATGATGAAACCTAGAAATCTGTTGAAAGCCTTCCCTCTGTTTTGCCATTGAGTGGAAGACGTTTCTTGGCCTATATTTATTTTAGAAGCAGGCATGATGTCCTTCTGTATTTTTGTTTTTAAATCTTAATTTTGAGCATGATATTTTTTTATTTTCTAGGGTGAAAGCTCAAGGGCATTTCCTGTTGTTTGTTTAATCGCATTTACCTAGATGTTAGTAGGTTGCTTCTTTGCGTTTACTGTCCTTGGGTATTTTAGGGGTTGTGAACAGTATAACGCTGTGAGGTCCAGGAAGAAATTTCCTTCGTAGAGGGGTGGTAAACAGAAGAGAAATTGTAAAGAGTAACTTCATGTCTTCCCCTATGTTTCCTCTTTTGGGTCGCCTATTCCTTTTTTGTCTATTAAAACTCAGCTGTGTTTGACACTTCTCTGCGTTTTTTGGCATCCTTCAGAGAACCAGTCTTGAATAAATTATTCTTTTTTTGCCTGTATAGCTAGCTTGCACCCTCGTTTTTGTTTGTGTTCATTGATAAATGTCTGTAGGATTAAACTGTAAGAACAGTGTTAATGCATACAAATAAATAGCAGCATACTTTTGTTGACTAGGTGCTGATGATTGAACCAGCTGGTAGCCAATAATTAAAAATAAATCATGAAGAATATGGGAACAGAGGATACAAACGCAACACAGCGCTGGGTTGATCTCCTCCTCGTCCGTCCGATTCACACTCCGTGCTTTTAATAATACATTTTTTTTTAATCTTTACTGCTTGGTATCACCTGTATAGGGGTTCACTGGAACGACCCAACTGCCATTGCATTCATGTTACAGCAGCTCCCCCTTCCTCATGGTGCCATCGTGGAGGAAGTGCTGGGCGGGCGTCACTCTCACTCTTGTGGTGTATTTCCGCAGGCTCCCATAGGTTTCAAGCTGCTAGCCATACTGAGTCAGGCCTGCCAGCCCTGCAGGAAATGTCAATTCCACTCTTTTAGACGTAGACACCCACATTTTGAGTGTATCTGAAAGAAGCTCTAACAGAGAGGAAACAATACGATTAGCCCTTTTTGAATGCATTCTTTTCTTTCGCTGAGAACATACATACAAGTCACACGCTAGTGTACATTCAGTGGTGCGGGTTAATTTATGAAAAGCACATTTTTATATAACTTCGAGCTCTTTGAGAAAAGATTCAATATAATGGGTCGGACATAAATGGCTGCTATGAACTGTCCTATACATTTACACATTACCTGATATCATAAAAACAGTAGAGCAGGGTAGGGCTGTACTGCATCAATTACGAATTTTTAAAAAATTAATAGTTGGCGTTTATTTATTTTTTACTATTGGCTATGTCTTTGACAGAAAGAATATCCGGGCGAGTTGTTACGGTGGTAGTCTTGCTACTCCATCGAATATTCAGGTTTGACATTATAGCGTTTCAGTTAATTTTTCCCCCTTTTTTCGTGATTTTGCTTTTTCTAGCTGCTCTGCTTTTTGCAATGGCTTTTGCCACCACTAAAAAAAACGTGACATCCAAACTTTTTTTTTTTTTTACATCACACCATTGTAAAATTGGAAAGTTTGCCGGTTCGGCAAACACGAAGCGTCCGCGCGTCTCTACGGCACAGGCATTAGCTTAGGCAAAAAATCATGCTCGCTCTTGTAAAGTTTTTCTCGCTCCCGCTTTACGAAACAAATTGGTGGCGAGCGGCTGTTGGTACAAGACGTCAGAACTAGCATGACCTGTGATTAACACTTTGGGATGGCGATTGAATGCTTGAACGTGCGTCAGACCGCACTTGAACTCTCCGCAAAAGCTTCGTCGGAGGAGCGTCGTTGGACGGCGCCCAGGACATGCCCACGGTTCCGCCGCACGGGTATCCTTCTCACACTGTGGAGCGAGACACAGGTTTTGAAGATGATACGCTATTTTCAAATAACAAAATAACACAGGACAGAGGCATAGTTAAAATGAAGCATAGCTTAGCAAGCACACGGTACACGACAAAGTTTGAAACAGCAGCCCACTTCGCAGAAACAAAAGAAAGTTGCTTACCGGCGTTTGTACGAGTCGTCCATGCTGTCCTGAACTTACGGACGTTGGCAAGACGCAGCGTCTCCTAGCTCTCAGTGATTGCTTGCTAGGAAGATATCTAAAATATCCGCTAAAACGTCTATAACGTAAAATGAAAGGAGATTCCCGAAGCCTCTGGAACTCCAACGGCCATCCAACGGCAGCCCACAACGGAAGCTGATTGCAATAGCGATGGTCTTGCGCAGTCTTCAAGTCTATTTTCCTTTTTATTTATTTTTATGTTTTAGAACGATACTAAGCAAATCATTATTGTATTAGTAACAATGAGAATTTCACTACAATAATAACGCCACACATTACAAAAAGGGAGTAAATCTTAGGGTTTATTTAAACTTTAGGTTGTTTCTTTTTTGTGCAAACTGAAACTGAAACTAACTCAAGCAACGTTTCTTTCGTCGTATTTGTTTGCATGCGCGTGTGTGCGTGCATGCGCGTGCGTGTGTGTGTGTGCGCGCGTGTGGATGCGTCCGCGTTCATGCGTATGTGCGTCTCTGCTTGTGCGTGCGTGTGCGTGTGCGCGCGGGCGTGCGTTTGCGCGTGTGCATGCGTGTGTACGTGCGTGCGCGCGTCCCTAGCAGCACCATATGTTGCCATAACGTTACTGGAATGTCACAAATGTAATGTAACGTTGGGGCACATTTGGGTATGTTATAGCAACGTTTGAAGACTAACGTAACAGGAACGTTCACCTGTAACATTGTTTGACCGTCACTGAACATCGTGCAACGTTACATCACATAGGCAAACGTTCCAGGAATGTTAGAGAAGCAACATTGAAGCAACGTTTAGAAATAACCTCTTGGTAACATTTCTACCCTGACATAAGTGCAATGTTTTGCAGCGAGGTTGGTCTAATGTGACGAAATGTGACACATCACCACATCACAAAGAAACTGGTGAAGGATACACGAAGATACCAAACTTTGAATCGTTCAATGAATTTTCTTGTTCAAACATTTTTATTTTTATACAAACAGAAAGACCGCCCTAATTCTTGTGACTGGCATATTTGAAACAAGTGTTCAAAATGTACTCTAAACAAATTGCAGAAAACTAAAAAAAATCTGTCCAAAAGGTTTATAATAAAATTTAATTCATTTGTGTGTGTGGCATTTTCTTGCACAACTTTATAATAAAGTTTAATATCATAATGGGCTAAGGTAATGCAAGGCTGGCAAACTTATAATGAACATGGCTAACATTTCGTTGCCACAGGATTGTCTAGTGAGCCTCAACTCGAGAATTAAGGTGAACAAAATGGTTTGATGTCGCCACACTAAAGCAGACGCAAACACACTAAGGCACCCTACTGTGGTTTTTGTCGTACTATGAAGGAAACACAAACCAACAGAGATCTTGTCGAGAAGTCTGTTGAGACTTGCCTGTTTGAGCTGGTTTCCTTCCTGCCCCTTAACCCATCTCGCCCTTACAAAAATTATCAACGAGTTTCTATTGAGTTTATGCATTCTATAAGAACACATTAGGAATTCAATTGAAACTCATTTATCATTTTTGTAAGGGCGGGTTGGTGAGTCTGCTCAATATTCACGAGCTAACATGCACCCTCATCATTGCTTGTTAGGTTAGGATCATTCAGATGCCCAGCGTCTGGAACGCATGCAAAAGATAACAAGAGGGTGAAGTCATGGGGCGTTATTGTGCTATCGAAGGCGGAAAACTCGCGCTAGTGACGTGACGACCCAAAGACCTCCGGAACATGTATAGAATGGCATGCGAGTGATAGCCTGTAAATTAAACTGGAACTTGAGCTAGCTGAAATTATCACCAAAGATGTATTTTAGTGGTGTGCTCTATTGCGTTAACTTTCGAAGTGTAGCTATGTTTCTGTGAAAAATATGAACATGATTACTTGACGACCAAGTCGCAAAGAGTTCTTAGGGTTGACTGAATGCTCTATCCGACCCGAGCTTCCTGCGAAATGATTTCTACTATTTAAAATAGAAGCGAGGACTAATTTCACAACGGACTCGACTCAAATCGACCGATTGGGTGGTTCTTACTCTCGCCGTCTTGGTTGTCTGAGTCAGTGCTTGCCATAGAGATTTAGAGAAATCTTGGAGCGCGCAGTATAAAATACACCCTGGTTGAAAATTTGAAATAGTTACATGCGGAAGCTTATTTTTCAGTCCAATTTATAGCCCACCACTCTATTTCTTCGGAAAACTCAAAACAATGGCGGCTCATTGCAACATACTGCAAGTGAGATGACCGGTGTTAGCCATCGTCTCATTGAGAGAGGAGGGGAAAAGGGAGACAGTCGAGAGGGAAGGTGAGCGAGGAGATGGGAAGGAGAAGAGAGGCAGGAAGAAAGAGGTCAAGTATGAAGGTCGAAGGCAAAAAACACATGCTCACACAAGGAAGAGAAGAGAAGGAAGGGAGAGGGGACTGAGGATGAAATGGCTGAGGGAGCATGAAGGAAGAGAAAGATGAAGAGAAGTTGGGCAGGGAGGAGCAGGATCGGACGGAGGAGAGAGGAAAGAAGGGAGGAAGGCACACAGAGGGAAGATGAGACCAATGGGGGAGAGGAAGGAGTAGAGGGGAATGAGGAGATGGGGAAGGGGTGGGGCCAGATAAAAGAGCGAGTAAGAAGGGGTGGCCCGGTAGGAAAGAGGTACAAAGTTGAAGGTCATAGGCCATGGTTGCACGGACACAAGATCATACCTCCCCGACCACTCAAAATGAAGAGCCATATGCAGCTACCACCATAAAAGCAAAGGTCAAAGGCAATGAACACAGAATCACTCAAGCGAGAGAGAAGGGGGAAGAGGGGAGGAAAGGTGGGGTGGATGGATAGCGGGAAAAAAGAGGAAGATGGACGGGAGAGTGGAGGAAGAGTGGAGGGAGGGAAGAGGAGACCGAGGAGATATATAGAAGGGGAGATGGCGAGGAGCAGCAGCCAAGGGTCCAAAGTCGAAATCAAAGGTCAAAAGCTACGAACATATAATCCTATGGATGGCGGGGGGGGGGGGAGGGGGAACGAGGGGCCACAAGCATGAAATCATGCGAGAAAGTGAGGAGGGAAGGAACAGGAAAGGCAACATAGGAGAGATGGGACGAGAATGGGGTGAGATGAAAGAAAAGTGGAGATAGGGTCAGGTAGGAAGGAGATCCAGCGTCAAGGTCCACGGATAGACGGACGCACCCCGCCACCTACTCAAAATGAAGAGCCGGAAGGGCTATGTACGGCTACTGCCGTAAAAGATGAAGAGAAGTGAAGCGCGCGGAAGAGTGAGTGAGTGATGATAGCGCATACTACTGTTGCTGAACGCGATTTCCAGTGCACCGGCGGCTGTCCTTCACTCGTGTGCTTCTGCTTCGCTCTCACTTAAAATGAAACGAGTATAATCGCTGCGTCTCTCGCGTGCTTCTGCTTCGCTCGCAATTAAAATGAAACGAGTATAATCTCACACAAATAGTTAGTCCTTCTTCACTTCTCGCCAAAGAGCAGTCGACACAAGTGGTCAGAACAAAACCTAACGGTCTCGGGACATAAAGCTCCAGTATTTGAGTTTGAGGCTTCCAAGCTCGCTCTGCGTGGACCACTTTTTTCCTACATTTGTGGACACATCACAATGGCACAGCACAGTCGCATAGCTACGGAACTACCGTTTCGACGTTAACAGTTCACTATCATTACCGATATTATGGTCGAGATTATTCACTGATCATTGCAAGCTCTTGGCAAGCTCACCCCCGTCCGCCATGATTGCATACAAGTACGGCATTGCGGTTATGGCTGTACGGCTTATACCAATTGTCTAATTTCTCCAATCGATCCTATATTTTGTAACTCTTGAATAAAAACTTATTTTAGTACTGTAAGATAAATTTTTAGAGTTTGTTCACATTGAACTTCGTGTTTATTCGTTTACTCGTTTACGCACACTGTTGACAAGCCAAGACGCAAAGATGTGCAAGTAGCTCAAGCCAAGCAAGGTCGAAGCCAGGTCGACCACGTGACCGCATGACCGTATATCAACGGCATTTGAACGGTTTTAGCGCACACGTATGAAGAAGAGAGAAGAGACAGAAAAGAGCGCTACTCACAACTGTATTTACAAAGATGAAGAAAAGGAAGAACATCGTCAAGATCCTCATAAAGATGAGAAAAGAAAGAAAAGGAAGCAGAAACATAAAACAGGACTATAAAACAGAAAGTCGGGTGTTCCCTCGCGCGCACAAGCTTGATACACTGGCTCTTTGATTAAACACCAAAACCTTCGTTGGCCTTTACGTTGCCGTGGTGCAGGTGTATTTGCATCAGTCTTGGCTCGCGCTGGGTCACCTTTGTCATAGATGAAAAGGAACACCTCATCCGTGGTCGGCTGTCGCTTGGTCATCGTGCCTGATGTCTCGCGGCTCCCATGACTCATGCGAGTTCCTCATTGTCCGCGTTAAAAAGTCTGTTTCCTTGCTTGTTAAGGCTACCGATGCAACACTAATGCATTTATTAGCAGCGGATATGATGTGGAAGGCTTCCACAACCTCGCGGGTCAATTTATCTTTGTGCCGCTCTAGGGTTACTGTTTCCCCGAACAGCGGATTGCACTTGCACTCATTACAATGTGTAGCGAGATGGCCTCCCACTGTGGCTCTCAGAGAATAGTCATGCTCGCGAAGTCTGTCATTAAGACATCTGCCTGTTTGACCTACGTAGATCTTGCCGCACGAGAGTGGAATCTTATATACCACGCCTGAAGTGCACGGCACAAAAGGTTTAGCATGTTTTTTAGTGCACCTGTGTCTTGTAGCACCTTCGGCTAGCGAGTTGACTGTAGAGCAAATTTTGCTCATTTTTTGCGGGGCTGAAAAAACCACTCGGACCCCATACCGACTTGCCACGTTCTTTAAATTGTGTGACGTCTTGTGGAGGTACGGGATTACCACAGGTCTTGTCATTCGTACATCTGGTTTGTTGACTTGGAGGCCTTTTGCCTTTTTCAACAAGGTGTCCGCTACATTAGCCAGTAGGGGTAACGGATAGCTGGCTTTTCTGAGTCTTTCAACCTGCATCGAGAAGCTGGCTCTCATTGTGTGGCAACATGATTTCTTTAGCGCGGATCCCAAACATGTTAGAGCAATGCCCCTCTTGACGATCTTCGAGTGAGCCGAACTGAAATCCAAAATTCGTTTCTTGGAGCGTGGGGAGTACGTCCAGCACACATGCGTGTCACCTAAGTGAAGCGAAAGGTCTAAAAACTGGAGAACATTTTCTTGAGGGACCTCATACGTGAACCTGAGGCCCCCTCCATACTCAGTGAAGGTCGCCAAAATATTGGTCACGTGTGTGTGCACATCGGTGTTATCTTTAAGAACAACCAGGAAGTCATCCACATAGCGGGCCACCTTGTTAACTCCTCGACTTCCAAGCTCCCTTTCAATTGCAACGTCTACAGCTCCCAGATAAATGTCACTGAGGACTGGGGCTACACAGGAGCCAATACATACTCCTGACTTTTGTACAAAGCACCCATCTCGCCACCCAACAATTATGGACGTTAGATAAAAAAGTAAAAGCTCTAAAAAGCTCTCCGTTGAAATTCCACATGAGCCTCTGAAGGAGAGCTCTCCATTGGATTCAATACATGTCTTCACAGACTCCAATAATTGTGCATGTGGCAAAGAGTAAAACAGGTTCTCCACATCTATACTGAATGCACTACCGATCTCTTGGCTCTTTAACTGGAGAAATTCAACGATTTCCTCAGAATTCACTACTCTGAAGGGGTCCTGTATTTTTAAAGATGACAGATGTTTTTGGAGATAGGACGCTACTTGTCTTTGCCAGGAACCCTTTTCGGTGACAATCGCTCTAAATGGGCTTCCTTCTTTATGCGTCTTTACCGAGAAGAAGACTTCCAGATGGAACTTGTCTACCTTCCCGATTCTCGCTGCTAACTGAGTTAGCGACAGACGTTCACAAAGACGCTTTGCTGCGTCCCGAGTTTTCTTGGTGTCCACTTCTACCTGTTTGAAATTTTTCGTGATTGCTGTTGAGGCTCGATCATTGTACATGTTTTCTGGTAGTACCACAAACTTTTTTGTGCCGTGCACTTCAGGCGTGGTATATAAGATTCCACTCTCGTGCGGCAAGATCTACGTAGGTCAAACAGGCAGATGTCTTAATGACAGACTTCGCGAGCATGACTATTCTCTGAGAGCCACAGTGGGAGGCCATCTCGCTACAGATTGTAATGAGTGTCCTTGTGGACCTGATAGCCAAGAGTGTGTGCAGTGCTCGGGTGGCCTCTTGGCACATTCGAAGGGGTACGTGTCCTGTGGAACTCAGGGGACTATGTGGCTTCTTGGTTCCTTCAATGGGGCATACAAGAAGAATTTGCCGTATCCTACGATCCGAATACTGGCGTCAGGAGAGGTTCCTGAGAGACTGCCTGAGAGTTGCCTGTTTTTCGGGTAATGGCAACGAACGACAACGAAGAAGGTACTACCATGTAATGAACAAGACAGCAAAAGACTCTACGGAGTTTCTCTGGGAAAGGATCAGGCCGCATCTCCCGACCAAAAAAGCAAACGAACCGGTGCCCTCCACGGTGGATCTATTCTAAACACTGGGGGAGGTAAGGATGCCACCGGATATTGGCAAGCGTCTAGGTGTAGGCCCTAAGTTCTGTTTCGAACCTGTGGTAAGCCCACCGGAGCTGATTACTCTAGCAAAGCAAATCGCCCATAGGACAGTGGAAACGGACAGACCACGGTGCATCTCTGAATGCGTTGACAGTCTTCACCCTCAGCAGAAGAGAAAACCTGTTGGGCATTTTAAGCCCCTGGTGGATTTTATGGGTGACAATGGACTACGGGTCTTACTATCAGACAAAGAAGGACAGTTTGTGGTACTACCAGAAAACATGTACAATGATCGAGCCTCAACAGCAATCACGAAAAATTTCAAACAGGTAGAAGTGGACACCAAGAAAACTCGGGACGCAGCAAAGCGTCTTTGTGAACGTCTGTCGCTAACTCAGTTAGCAGCGAGAATCGGGAAGGTAGACAAGTTCCATCTGGAAGTCTTCTTCTCGGTAAAGACGCATAATGAAGGAAGCCCATTTAGAGCGATTGTCACCGAAAAGGGTTCCTGGCAAAGACAAGTAGCGTCCTATCTCCAAAAACATCTGTCATCTTTAAAAATACAGGACCCCTTCAGAGTAGTGAATTCTGAGGAAATCGTTGAATATCTCCAGTTAAAGAACCAAGAGATCGGTAGTGCATTCAGTATAGATGTGGAGAACCTGTTTTACTCTTTGCCACATGCACAATTATTGGAGTCTGTGAAGACATGTATTGAATCCAATGGAGAGCTCTCCTTCAGAGGCTCATGTGGAATTTCAACGGAGAGCTTTTTAGAGCTTTTACTTTTTTATCTAACGTCCATGATTGTTGGGTGGCGAGATGGGTGCTTTGTACAAAAGTCAGGAGTATGTATTGGCTCCTGTGTAGCCCCAGTCCTCAGTGACATTTATCTGGGAGCTGTAGACGTTGCAATTGAAAGGGAGCTTGGAAGTCGAGGAGTTAACAAGGTGGCCCGCTATGTGGATGACTTCCTGGTTGTTCTTAAAGATAACACCGATGTGCACACACAGGTGACCAATATTTTGGCGACCTTCACTGAGTATGGAGGGGGCCTCAGGTTCACGTATGAGGTCCCTCAAGAAAATGTTCTCCAGTTTTTAGACCTTTCGCTTCACTTAGGTGACACGCATGTGTGCTGGACGTACTCCCCACGCTCCAAGAAACGAATTTTGGATTTCAGTTCGGCTCACTCGAAGATCGTCAAGAGGGGCATTGCTCTAACATGTTTGGGATCCGCGCTAAAGAAATCATGTTGCCACACGATGAGAGCCAGCTTCTCGATGCAGGTTGAAAGACTCAGAAAAGCCAGCTATCCGTTACCACTACTGGCTAATGTAGCGGACACCTTGTTGAAAAAGGCAAAAGGCCTCCAAGTCAACAAACCAGATGTACGAATGACAAGACCTGTGGTAATCCCGTACCTCCACAAGACGTCACACAATTTAAAGAACGTGGCAAGTCGGTATGGGGTCCGAGTGGTTTTTTCAGCCCCGCAAAAAATGAGCAAAATTTTCTCTATAGTCCACTCGCTAGCCGAAGGTGCTACAAGACACAGGTGCACTAAAAAACATGCTAAACCTTTTGTGCCGTGCACTTCAGGCGTGGTATATAAGATTCCACTCTCGTGCGGCAAGATCTACGTAGGTCAAACAGGCAGATGTCTTAATGACAGACTTCGCGAGCATGACTATTCTCTGAGAGCCACAGTGGGAGGCCATCTCGCTACACATTGTAATGAGTGCAAGTGCAATCCGCTGTTCGGGGAAACAGTAACCCTAGAGCGGCACAAAGATAAATTGACCCGCGAGGTTGTGGAAGCCTTCCACATCATATCCGCTGCTAATAAATGCATTAGTGTTGCATCGGTAGCCTTAACAAGCAAGGAAACAGACTTTTTAACGCGGACAATGAGGAACTCGCATGAGTCATGGGAGCCGCGAGACATCAGGCACGATGACCAAGCGACAGCCGACCACGGATGAGGTGTTCCTTTTCATCTCTGACAAAGGTGACCCAGCGCGAGCCAAGACTGATGCAAATACACCCTGCACCACGGCAACGTAAAGGCCAACGAAGGTTTTGGTGTTTAATCAAAGAGCCAGTGTATCAAGCTTGTGCGCGCGAGGGAACACCCGACTTTCTGTTTTATAGTCCTGTTTTATGTTTCTGCTTCCTTTTCTTTCTTTTGTCATCTTTATGAGGATCTTGACGATGTTCTTCCTTTTCTTCATCTTTGTAAATACAGTTGTGAGTAGCGCTCTTTTCTGTCTCTTCTCTCTTCTTCATACGTGTGCGCTAAAACCGTTCAAATGTCTAACTACCAACTAGCCCAGTTATCAACCCTTTTACAGTATATCAACGGACTCTCAAGCAAGGCTTGTTTCTGTTTCATCGGACCGCTCTAGGTGCGCATCCACAATTGGCCCTCTCTCCCTTCCCCCATCTTATTCACAACGCTCACAACAACAACGGACCGCTCTGCAGCTCTCTCTGCGTGGAGGAAACATAAACAAAGGTATGTTGCATTTTTGTTGTTGTTGTTACTTGTGCTGAACAATGGAGTGGGCGAAGCGTTCGCTATCGGAGCTATCCGATCGCCAAAAAAGACGTAGGGTAGCCGAAAGTGTTCGCAAGGAACTTGAAAGTTGCGATATGAGCAGTGAGGAATCGGTGGACACTGAGGAAGCATTCCCCCTGCCGACTGGAAAACAGGCAGTGCCAGCACATGCAAGTTTTTCCGGGGATTTTGAGTGCGAACGAGCTTCCGAGCGCGAATCTGAGACGAGCGACGACCTCTTGCTGTACGACCCGTTGGACGACTCTGAATGCGAATCTTTCCTGAATGAAGATGAGGCGGAAGAGCCATTGTACGAAGTGAATTTGGAGAAGCTTCCAAGTGAGGCAGAAGTGGTGAAGTGGCGCCCAGCCTAGCTACGAAGTTGGCTCACTGGGCTATCAACACTAACACGCCAGCATCGCACCTGACGCAATTGTTGAAACTTTTGCAACCTCACCACAAGGACCTTCCCGTTGATGCAAGGACATTGCTAAAGACATTGCGCACTACTGAGGTTGCTCAAATGGGAAGAGGTTTATACCACTACTTTGGAGTAGCTGCAGGGCTTATGGCAGAGGCCTCAGCCGGATGTCTCCCCAGCGAGTTCTCCACGCTGTCGCTCTCTATAAACGTGGATGGACTTCCAACTTCACGAAGTTCTCGCAAGCAGTTCTGGCCACTGCTTGTTCTGGTGAAAGAAAGCCGCGGTCAGAACGCTTTCGTGGCAGCATTGTATGAAGGTGATGGGAAACCTGAAAACGTAGAACTCTTCATGAAGGATTTTGTTGAGGAAGTGTCAGTGTTGTAGACCCAGGGCATCCATCTGAATAGCAAATTGTATACAGTAAAACTACATTCATTTATCTGTGATGCTCCAGCCAGGGCCTACCTCAAGTGCATCAAGGGGCACACTGCATACTATGGTTGTGAAAAGTGCAGTCAGAAGGGAAAACATGATGGAAAGAAAGTTACCTTTCCGGATATTGATGCTCCTTTACGTACGGATGAAGACTTCACCAACCAAGTGAACGCCGACCATCATCATGCTGTTTCACCACTTTCAGCACTAGGTGTAGGCCTTGTGAGTTGCTTTCCTCTGGACTACATGCACTTGGTGTGCTTGGGCGTCATGAGAAGATTGATTGTGCAATACTGGACCTCACCCACACCTTCACCATCGAAGTTGCCCATAAGGTCCCAACTTGAAATATCCGACAAGTTGATAAGCTTTCAGTCAAGCACACCTTGCGAGTTTAACCGCAAGCCACGTTCCTTCAAAGAACGAGACCACTGGAAGGCAGTAGAGTTCCGGAGTTTTTTGCTGTACTTTGGGCCAGTTCTTCTTCGAAGTAATTTGGACAAGCGCTTCTATGCCCACTTCCTGAAGCTGAGCTGTGCTATGACGATTCTAGCCAGCCCCAAGTTTTCTCTGACACACTGCGATGTGGCAGAGTCCCTCTTGACAGAGTTTGTTCGCGATGCCGGTTCCCTTTATGGGGATGGCGTGTATGTTTACAATGTGCACTCCCTGATTCACCTGGCACAGGATGTTCGGAGGTTCGGCCCTGTGGACTTGTTTTCTGCCTTCCCTTTCGAGAACTTTCTTGGGAAACTAAAGAAGATGGTCAGAGGTCGTGCGTTGGCTTTGCAACAAGTCATTAAGAGATATTCAGAACTGAATGCTGCAACCAAAACAACCCATGAACAACAGAAGTGTGGCATGCAAGGGCCACACCGAGATGGACCTGAGCCGCCAAACTTCGAGGGAACTCAGTACAATGAGCTAGTGCTAGATGGCACATATCTTTCTCTCAAGCCTTCAGACAACTGTGTGCAGCTGAAAGATGGTAACATCATTCTTGTTAGGAACTTCATCGAATCGGGTGGAGAGCAAAGCATCTGCGGACAGTTTTTCCAGGGTCTGAACAACCTGTATACCACTAACGTGCCTTCATCGGAACTAGGAAGTTTTAAGGCCACCAGTCTTTCCAGGCAGTACTCATTGTGGAGTGTGAAGGACATCAAGTGCAAGTGTGTCTGCTTGCAGTATCAACAGGGCTATGCTGTTTTTCCACTAGTTCACCTGCAAATGTGATGATTCATAATTGCATAATCTAAGCTGGTCTTGATTGCTTTGGAAATAACATTTTCACATATTAATAAGGAGCTTTTAATATAATAAAGCCTTCATTTGTTTGTTTCAGGAAATGTACTACGTCGTAAATTTTCTTGGGAAGAATGATATTTCGGAAGTTCCTGCCTGTTGGGTGCGGAATGGCTGTTGTGCATGGCCACCCTACAGAGGTAAACAAATGACAAAAGCTATCAAGGACTGTGAGCAGCCTTGTCCTGACTGGGCCACGTTTCCATGCCGAATAATGGGGTCAAGTTGTAAGTACAGCGATGGTGGAACAAAACTACTGCTTTGCAGTTGTACAGTTAGTTACTGCAGTTGAGTAGGACTATAATGTTTGCAAGAAATCATTCTTTATTTGCAGGGTTATGTCAGCTTCCAAAGCTTATTGTAGTTCCTTCCATAACTTTCAACTCTCCTACGTCTGAAGCAGGGGCCTGCAATCGTTTTGCAGCAGCGAGCTAGATAGCCTCGAGTTGGACACGAAGGAAGCTGGATAGCAAGCCAGAGGGAGGGAGAAATACTAGTAAAAGATCTGATATGAGCTGAGACTGACATGCAAACATCACACCATTAGAAGTGTTGAGTATTAAAAAGTAGTTATTGGTATGAGCCTCATCTCAAACTCTTACACAACCTTCAGCTTGTGTAACTTCCCACATGTGTGCTTTAGGCAGTTTAAGTAGGGCAAACTGCATTTGAGCACAAAACTTTTGAGTGGTCTTGGAGACTGGGTGTATACACGATATATATATATATATATATATATATATATATATATATATATATATATACATACATACACACACAGGATGTCCCAGCTATCTCGAACCAAGCTCTGAAGAGGTGAATGAAACCAACTGTACGTTGTTAGCAGGCATCTTGGTGAAGAGTCAATATTTTTTGTTTGAACCTAATTCAGTAATAATTAAAACTAATAAGCTAACTTTTTCAGTATTGATAAAAGGGCACAGGTGTAAATTGTAAAGTTGTAGAGGGAATTAATAAACACCCGATTAAGTTGTTTTCAGCATGGCACACCTTGCGTGCTTCCTACCTCCAGCCTTTAAAAGACGCCCATGAAATGCAAAAAAAGTGCTGTGTGCAACATGCTTCCCCAATCACAGCGCGCGGGCCTTCTGCAGGTGAGAGAAAAGCAGATTGCAGATCTCACTGGAAGTTGCGGGCAGCAGGCTGCTCACCACATGGTAGTATTTTGTGAAGTCCTTGGTGATGCATCATGTGGCAAACTGCACAGCATTCTTTGAGGATTAATGGAAAGAAGCAGGCAAAGCATACCATGTTGCAAACACCTCCATCAGGTGTTTCTCAAGCCTCTACAACTTTCCACTTGGCTCCTTTTCCCTTAATCAATACTTAAAAAGTAGGCCAATTAGATTTATTTAGTTAGGATAAATAAAAAAAAATGTGTGGCAGAGTGTAACATTCATGGGTAACTATACGGAGGAATGTCCTCGATTCTGGGAGGTGGGGGGGAGAGGGGTACGACGAGTGTCCTGGAGGAGGGGGGGGGGTATGGCAAATGTCCTGAGAGGTGTTTACCCGGACACGAAAGAGTGCGGGGGTTCAGGGGGGGGGGAGGGGGAGGGGAAGGAGGAGGAGGAGGAGGAGGAGGAGGAGGAGGAAGAGGAGGAGGAGGAGGTAGGGTACTCTTGACACAAAAGATCGTTATGGGGGTGTTTTTGGGGGAGGGAACCCGGACACGAATGATTGAGGGGGACAAGGTCACGAGGCTTCTGTAGTATTAGGATTTAACTAGTTTAGTGGTGGCGCCGGTGTGGGGTGTCACTATTTTTATTAGTGCGAGCTCCTTGCCCTTGGCTCTTGATCATACGCGTTTCTCTCTCGGTGAGTGAAGACCTTTGCAACCAGGCTCGGCACCTGCCTCGCCAGCGGTGGGGGCCGTGCAGCCCGCAGACCCCCACTGATTCCATCTACAGCTCTGGCGTCCCCTCCAGCCACAGGCGAGCAGTAGCAAACATCACTGACAATCGACCAACCACCTTCCATCATCACTACAGTTTCAGTCACTGAATCATCAGTCAACACTCATTCACTTTCAACCAAATGCTAGCCTATAAACGTTACACATTACAAAATACTCTCTTTGTCAAGGCACTTGCTAACGACATTCAGTTGTTTTCATTTGCATAAAACACTCCAATTTAGTTTTTTTAAAGCTTGGTTTGGGATAGCTGTGGCACTATACACATGTGGAAGAGTGGGGCGGGACAGAAAAGTCTTTTAAAAGTACATCGTTGCAGGGGTTATATGAAACTCGCATGCAAGCGAGAGTCAGCCCGCCGGTTGCTGGCTTCTGCTCTAGAGTATAGGCATAAAATTAAGGCAAAGAAAATGAAAACTGTAGTACAGTTTTTTTGGGGGGACGCAATGGTTTTCAAGACCTATAATTTCATTGGATTTTATATCTGCATTTTTAAATGTTGCGGAATTGAATTTTTGTTTTCAGTCATGAGGAATTTGAAGCAAAAAATTGAGATAACTTACTTAAAAAAAAGAATGCAGGAGATGTAGGCGGGACGCTCGAATGGATGGCCGTATTTCTGGAAAACGAGGTCGAGATTGAACAAGGCCGACGAGGCGTGTGACGTTAAGATATCTGGTTTCCTCCTCTCATCGCTTCGCCCCCTCAATGCGGCGAGGCGGAGAAGACGCGAGGCCGTTCCCTCTCCTTGTCGGAGAAACAAGATGTAAACATACCTGTCAAATGTGCCTCCTTTCTTTGAAAAATACGGTCATCCATTCGAGATATCGCTATATCAGTCATGTTTTGGTGTTTGTAGCATCCCGTTGCACGCTTTTGCTGCCGTGTTTTGTGGAATCTAGATTTTGGTTCAGCATACCTTTAATACCATCTAATTAAAAAGCTTTTCTTAACCTGACAGTTACTTGGAATGGAGCTACTACTTGCTGTCATGTGGTTCTAACCAAATAATATGTAATAGATTTTAACTACTGGATTGAAGAGAGAATAACCTTCTAAAATTTCCATGATTGTTGTGCCTTGAGATACTCGTCAATAATTTTTTGCTTCCACACTCTGATATGTAAAACTGATCTGGATATCATGCTGAAGTGCACGCTATGATGATGCACAGACAATGACATACTTATGCATATCCTATCGTGTTAAGCAAAAATGAGTACTGCAGACACATGCCAACTAAAAGGGCAATATCGTGGCACATTGTTTACCCTGGTTGGATCGGCGGAAGAGTGACAAGTGAATAAAAGTTACAAACTTGACTCTGCTTGAGTTAGCTTGGTGGCAGCTAGTGACCACTGCTTAACCATGAACAGGGCGGATACAGGATTTTTCCGATGGAGGGGGTCAGCTATGGGAAGTTTGATATCAAATAGCTGACTGTGGGGCCTCAAAAATTCAAATTCAACACACATTCAAAAATTGAAGAGGTTGGGGGGGGGGGCATCTGACCCCCCCCCCCCCCCCCCCTGGATCCGCCCTTGACCATGAGTATGCTACCATCTACTCATCGCTATTGGTGGGACTTAAAGGAATGCTGATGCAAAATTGGGTTTTCACAAAATAAGGCTGCAGAAACGTCTGATGGGACGCTACAATCTCCAGAACATCACTCCTGAAGCGGAATCTCGAAACCAATGAGAGACATGTGACGTCGCATTCCTCCCACTACAGTTCAGGAGGATAGGAAGCAGCCTTGCTTTCTCTCCTCCTTTTGTTGCCTCCTCACCTTGGAATGCAGCCAGCGTGTGTCGCGAGAAGCAAAGGGAAAAGTAGGACTACGACGTTAGAAGCTTTATTCGATCGCATTTCCAGAAATATGGCTACATGTTCGAGATAGTGCTGCATGATTTGCAATTTGTGGCTTTCTGCCTAGTCTTCCTGCCTTGTTTTGTGAAGTCCAAATTTCGGTTCAGCATCCTTTTACAGAACTCCTTTTGAACTCATTTTCGAAATCAAACACTGTAAAAGCAAATAATTACACATAAATCTCTGAAAGCACTCATTGCTGTTTCATGGTTTTTAAAAGTTAGTTGTTTAGTATGACTAATGACCAGTAGCTAATTAGCCAATTTAATGTCATGTATTCACCTATGGAATGTTTTCAGAACTCAGTGAAGGTGCTATTAATGTAGTAGTCCCCCTGCCCCCCTTCTTTTAAATTTGTTTGCACTGTGCTAGCGGTTATGCATGTCAAAAATAAACATTTTGCAGATAGAAAATACTGCTACAAACCTCATTTAGTGGTCTAGTGCCACTTTGGAATTCATGGCGCTTTCTACTTCTGGAATCAGTTGTATATAACCTCATATGCGGACTACACCCTTTAAGTTATGTCCCCTTTTTCATTCAATCAGCCTTGTTAGTTTGTACTGTAGACAACAGTTAAAGGAAAGACAGTTTAGCCATGATGTCAGTGTTGCAAGTATTCAGGTTTTGCATAAATGTCGAAGGAGTTTAGCTTTCAGTTAGTAATGTAGTTGGGTCTCTTGTTTCAGCAACATATGAAGATGCAAAACGTAAAGAAAAAAAGGCGGAGGAGATGTCGGATCTAACAACTGAAGTTGAAAGTTTGTCAAAAAGAAGGAGGAAGCGACCGCAGCACTTTCTTTCATCATGAGATGATGAAGACACCAATTGGCAAGCTGTAGAGAGTGCGAGTTCTGCAGCGCCATGGTCGGGATTTGTCAGCCCTCCTGCTCCCCCAAGGATGCCCCCAGTGCAAGTTCAACCAAACACTCGTCCAACCCCTTTACCTCAAGAATATGCTCGAGAACCCAGGCCAAAACACTCGTGTAAAAAAGCCAATTGCTTGTATCCTTTTTTATCAGCTGGAAGTGTAGTTAATGTACTGAATATACTTGTGTCTTTGTGCTATATAGGAATTTAAACATTTGTCGCATCACATAGGCCATTGATAAGCATAGCTGTGAAGCAGGACTGCACAGTGAGTTACATGATAGCATATGCACGAATATCTACAGCAGATTGTGCCTGTAAATTTTCTCTGCATGGGAGCCACATATATGCATAATGCTTGCTTGTATTTCTTTAGTTTTGTTAGTTTTGCCTTTTAAGAGTGTGGAATAAGATGGCTATTTACATTGCATGGTCCGTCCAAGAGGGTGCAAAATAATAAGCCTGATAATCCAAAAATTCTGACGGTTCGATCATCAATATCATGTTGTGCAGTTAATTAAGCATTTTTTAAAACTGTCAGCGTTCCAGGAACAGGTGCTCCGCCAACTAAAAAATGTGGCGGCACAGCTTGAGAGCCACGGGAAGGTCCTGAAGCGGATGGAGATGCGTCAGCAGGGGGCAAGGACGGACGGTCCTAACAAGCTCTCCGTCAGACCTGAGATCTACCAGCTTTTCCCACTGGCCACGCATGAGGATCTACTTTGCTTGGAGAACCATCTTAAAGATGAAGAAAATAAGCAGGCCCTGGTACGCTCACTGCCTTAAATGCTTCCTAGAGCACTGGACGGGCCGCTTCTTTCAGCCCGGGCCTGGTCACTACCCAAGTAAACATAGGAGACAAAGAGTATGGGGTATCATTTATCGGCGTTATTGGAATGGTCTGTCAAAACCCCCTAGTGATGGGGTGCGTTACTCATCTACACAGCGTTATCAGCACAATTTCCTTCGTGCTTTCTAAGTGAGAATCTTTCACGCTGTACGGGAAGCTCAGCCATCTCTTCGTTTTAACAGAACGCGAGGCAGGAGCAAGGAGGCATCTGTTTGAGCCTTGCTTGCCCCTTATTTATGCCATGATAGATGGATGACTGAGAACCATGAGGAAAAAGCTAGGTGATGGCCCTATAAATGCTATGCATTTAAAAGTTGATTTGGGTTAGAGATAATTGTCAATATTTGTCGACAGCGCTTTTGCCACTTTTTGTGCACCTAGTTTTGGAATCGCAAGAAAGGTAGAAAATTGTCGACAAAAAAATGTCCAAGCTGGTTGCTTTTTTAAAAATTGTTTTAATTGGCTTAGTCTTTTATGGCAGCTATCTTTAAAATTGTGATTGCAACGTGGATCATAAAGCCAGTAATTAAAAAGTGAATAAATGAATTTTAGTTAATTACCCAACAAACTGATGGTTATCTGCAGGACTCACAAGAAACACAACAAAGACTGCATTCGTGTAGCAGTGAGCCTCCTACTTTAAAAGGAATGTTAAAAATACCATCTTGTATATACAGATAGTGTTGTAGTATGTGATGTGAATTTCAATTAAATGAAACAATGAAAGACATGTTGTATTTAACCAAAATGTGCTGCAGTAATATCTTTTTTTTCCCCAGATCTTGCATTTCGCACTTCTTGGAGGCTCAACGGTAGTAGACGTGACCCGCCAGGTGATGAGGCGATGCATGCTTGACAGCCTCGCACAGAACTATTGTGTGACCGGCAGGAAGGGGAAGAAGCCCATGAGAGACCTTGGACTCCTTGGTGTCGTGATAGGTAGGAGAAACTAACCATATTCCAGGAAATCCTTTTTGTGGGCGGAAATAACTGGGGTCTTTCCAACGCAATTTTTTCTAACATCTTTGCTATTTAGAGTTTTTTTTAGAAGGAACAGAATTTTAAGGATTATTCTCATAACTGTTAAATATATCATGTTCATATATGTTTGGTATAACCAAACTTAAAGTTAGTAAGAGGTTGAATGTCCAATATAAGCTCCACTTCCAGCAGGTACTAGCCATTCATCTTCCACTTGCACATGTGTGCTATCAAAGCTAAACCTTTTGCACTGAAGCAGAGGTTCCACTGCACTCTTAACCCCTCACCTATTATAGTGAGAGTCTTGGTGTAACTTAGGCAGCACAATACTAAACCTTTTAGCACTGCAGCAGCTGGAGCAGGGGTCTCAAACACGCGGCCCGCGGGCCGCATGCGGCCCGCGACTTGCTGGGATGCGGCCCACAGGCAACGGCTACGAGTCCCGGTTCCCACGTTTCGAGCGCTAGAAATGGCATGCGATTTGTGTTCTCATCTCGTCGACTCATTTCGCACGAAAAGTAGCTCTGCTTTTTTAACATATACACATAGTTTATACTTATCTGTGTTCATTTCCCCTTTTTTTCGCTTTATTTTTTGCTTCCCAGCTTTTTTGTAATGTACAACTGGTCCGCTACTAGGCTGCAAGAGCGAGCTATTCGTTGAAGGATGCATCTCGGCTGCGCGAACTCTCGATCAGCCGAAGCAAACGCCAAAAATAAAGCCATGAACTCTGGGTTCTCGCCTTCAAAAGAATATCACCATTAAAAGACAAATATGTGCTCAGAGTGTTGTAATAAAAATCGTCAAGAAAGCAAGAACAGCCAAATTAACTTATTGTTTTTAGAAACATGTTGAGCCTGGTACATTCCAGAGTTAATTGAGCAACGGGAACGATCAGTGTACTTGTTCTCTTGTTCTATTAAAAATGGCGGCATGTCATTTTAATGTTTGTTATCGCATCATATCAGGTCCCAAAGTAGTCATAAAGCTAATGAAATCGAAAGACATCACTGGCAAAACTGTGATTTTACAAAAAGCATAAAGAGCGAGGTCTCTTCTCTTTAAAATTTTCTGACCCCCCCCCCCCCGGGTGTTACGTTGGCCCACGACCTTTCCGGTTTGGACTGTCTGGCCCCCACACTCGAATGAGTTTGAGACCACTGAGCTAGAGGAACACACAAAGTAGCTTAAAAACACAAGAATTGCTGGAAGTTCTTCAGTATGATAGACCTCATGTAAGGGCGCAAGTAAGCTGGTGAATGTTAAACGTGTTAAAAAAACCTGAGACCGAGGCTTCTAAAGGGATGACACTAACACATATTGGTCTCATACCTGCAGGTGTTTGTGTCGTGCCTTCAGAACGCTCGGTCTCGAGTTATTTTTGTTTGTGTTCATGTTCATGGTAAACCTGTTCATGCTAAACCTGTTCATGGTAAACCTTTTTGTTTTGTATGCTTGCTGTTTGTGCACTCTAACCCTAACACTTTTTATGCACCTGTCCTCCGCTCTATATGTGGAATGGTTTGAGCAGCGTTAGGCTTGCCCGTTCCTCAAAAAGGTGGTACATTTCTTTTTACACCACAGAGCATTCTTTAGTGTAAGGTACATTATCATTTAGCTGAATGACACATTCAGCTATACACGTTTGCAAGCGGTCATGTTTCGAAAAGTAGCCTGGCCACCATGGGTGTGGAAATGCACTGTCAGGATGCCAATCTGTCAATTAGCTTAGTCACGCCTTAGCTAGCGTTCATAATCGGATTATCTGGGGTGCAAGATGGCAGCGCCCAAGGGCCCGCCATTTTGCAGACTCTGTTTCATTTTTGTAAGTGAGAAAAAACGAAGGCCTCTTCAGTATCATCTAGGAAAAACCATGTCCAATATTATCTCCATTTAAATCTTTACGAAACTGTCCAGTAAACTGCTAAGTCTAGCTGACAATGGAGGAGCAAACAACAGCGGAGTCGCTACTACGGCGTCGGCGCACCAAACATTAAGCTAATATGTCAGGTGCATTGTTATGTTTTCTTCCATGCAAAGTTAGTCCTTGACTATAGCAATGTCTTCTCCCAATGTTGGTTCAGCGGTGTCCACATGATTGGCACAGACATGGATGTGCACGTTTCTCAAGATTCACCTCTGTTATAATATGGCATTGTTTGGACAATGTTCAGATACTCAGTGGCTTATTTAGGTACTATTTGGTAGACCTCGCTGCATACTAATGCTCCTGGGATATTCCTTTGAGAAAACTTGGCTTTAGCGTAGGTCGCAGTGGTGAAGATGTCGTCCGACACGGAGCAGACAACAATCACGCCTGTCCGTCTGCGTCGTCGTCGCAGGGGTAGCACATAGTCATTTGTACCATGGGATTGGTTATGTCTCTGCCGTCTCTGCCCTTCGTTGCCTGCCAAAGCCGATGTTTCGGGTTTTTTGGGGGCTATGTTTAAGGGGGGACACTACCCAGAGAAAAAAAATGCTGCAAAAAACATTAGTTTTGAAAAATTACATATTCACATCCATCTACATCCAGAGAGTATTCCCAGGAATTTCCACTAGTTTACACTGTATAGTAAATTTTTTATAAATTATTTTCTGTCCACCGAAGCTAAAGAAAAGGTAGGGTTTGGAGCACTTTGAACACATTTTTCTCCGTTCCACTTTTTGGTATAAATTCCATTTTAGTCAACCTATCGTTTGATAATGGCAATACAGGAAAGGCTCGTTCTTCACCTTTTGTGACTGAAATTTATTAAGGAATACGCCTATGGAATTTGTTTGTCACTTTACGGATGTCTTTTATAAAAAAAAAAATGTTGACATTTTGTCGGAGACACACAAGACCAAAAAGTTGACCAATTTTGTACAAGAGAAAATTGATATAAATCAATGACTTTTTATAAAACACTTTCCATAGGCGCACCTCCTAGGCATTCTGCATATCTAGAGAATAAAAATCTTGAATATTGTGATAGTTTTCCGACGATAGATTAACTGAACAATATAGGGGTGTTGCTGATAGAAGCTGCCCTAATTTCCTTCCCACTTAACTGACAGACGTGAAATTTCGTTATGCACCATCTAGCATGACTACTAGCCTACCTTGTAAATTTCATTAATTTTAAGCCAAGGGTTCAAAAGTTGGCCCTTCCAGGGGGTGTCTCCCCTTAAAGCAAAATTGCATAGGAAATATTCCACAATTCATGAAACAAAATAGGTGAGCCGTTTATTATTTATTTTTATTTGAAATCCATCATAATTCCAAAAGTTTTGGAATTAAGGAGAGTTGCCTTTCAACAACAAATGACTATTGCTATACAAGGCCAACAAGTGAGGAGCTTTTTTTCTAAAAAGGCCAAATCTATGTGAAGCTAAACAGATAAATTGAAATGTTTGCTTATCAGTATAGCTTTGAGCCATGTACCGCAGCCACCTCTGCTGTGGTCTTTATAGCATACTCTGACCGATTTCAGTGTAGTAGCATTTGAGATTGATGCACCAACGAATACAGTTCGGATTCACACAAAAATTTGCTTGGTTTCAGTTTCTGGATTTGGCTCTTTTAGAGGAGAGGAAACTGTGTCCTGGTGAAGCATGTGACAGCAGCCCACATAAGCTCACTCCAGTCGAGTTTTGTCCCATGCCTCGCTCACAAACTATCTGGCTCATTCGGAAACCTGGAATTGTTCGGGGATTTTTGGATCATCTGGAAAAGTCAGGGAATTGTCAGAGAGGTCATCAAAAAGTTGGCCAAATCAGGGAAGATGGCCAGGGCAAGTAATGCGGAGGTGTGCGACGAAGCCAGAGAGTCACACATCAACGTGGCTGCGCTAAATAACATTGCCCGAAACTTTGTAAGTCTTTGACTTCTTGAGCAACATAAGGACCAATTTCAATAAATAGTTTTAGATTGTGTGCGGTATTCACTTATGATGTGTTTAGTAGCAGTTACCACATTGCAAAGCTTCTGTAACGGTCAGGGAATTTGATAGAAATAGTCGGCAAAAACCTGGAAAAGTCGGGGAATTTAAAAGGAGGAATTTGCTAGACATTCTGACTGATTTTATAGTTACTGATGTCTGCCAATTTATGCTGAAGTAGGGCATCAAAATGTCCATATTTCACTGCGGTAGCTGATGTGTTGTAATTATATACATTTAAAACAGGAGCTGTGCGCACCTGCTTTAAACTGAAGGCAGAGAACGGTGAGCTAGCCATCATCGTGCAAGAAGCCGACGTCAAACATGCTGTTGCTGAATGGGTCAGGCGCGCACCAGCTAGGACCAAGAAAATGGTAATATGATATTTCAAATTTTGCTTACAACTCCCCAGAAATAGTTTTGCATCGTAAAACAAGCCCGTATTTCAAACAAAGTCATTAGTCTACTTGACATCAAGACATGTTAACTATTAAGAAATTTATTTAGGAAATGAAAGGACAGCATGTTATGACATGGTCTGCAGTGAGCTTGACATTGTTGAAAGTATGAAGCTCATTGACATTGCCCCACATTGTTAATGAAGACAGAGGAAATCTTTTTCGGAACAATTGATATGACCAGCTGATAAGACTGCTGATCAGCTGCGAGTGCCAGGTGTCTGGCACTGATGGTGCCATTCCAGTCATAGTCATATGAACACCCTGAAAACGCTGTCTAAAGGTGCTGAGTGCACCAGTTGCTACACTAGTTTGTGGTGATTATAAAGAAACGAGTGCTGAGCAGGGCACCAATTACTGTCTAAGAATATTTTTAGCATGTTATCATGAGGTCGACGTTAGGCTGCAGCTAGCTAAAGAGTTTGTTTTGCTAGCAGGAAGTTTTTTATGCTTCAGCGTAAAGAAGCTGAGGAGGTCTAGAAGGAGAGTGACAATCAGACACATGGCATGGTTTTCTGTGGGCTGCCATATCAGATTGATGGCCGACCGTGGGAGCGCATTGCCAGTGCTCAGCCATCCAAACATGCTTCAGCAGGTGCATCACTCCTTGTGGGGAGGTCATACTTTGCAGAAAAGGTCTAAACTGGATGAAAAGAATGGCTTGTGCATGCAAACAAACTGAGACAAAACTGCACTAGGACAGAAGTAGGCTTTTTTTATTTTCATGACATACTCTGCACTGAAATAGGCACCCATTTTCTGAATGCAACCAACTTTTTTGTGTTACTTTCTTGCAGGAGCAGCGTGCCTCTTCCCAGGAGTGACTGGGGGGCTGCCACAAGGGGAGAAGGCAAGCATGTTTTTGGATTACAAGAATGGACAGTTGGGCTAGGCTGGTTTGGAACAATTCATGTTGGAAAACGGCACAAAAGACATGGACAAAGAGAAAAAACACACAGCACCTTGTCCTGTGTGTTCTCTTGTCCATACATTTTGCGCTGTTTTTCAGCATGTTTCTGCCTTGAGTTTTCTGTTATAGTTTTAAATGTTGGTTACTTTGACCCCTGTTGGGAACATGGAATTGGTTAATCGTGTTAAATGCATAGAATTGAAAAAAAAGAAAAAGCTATTTCATGCTACCTCTGCCTCATTTAAAAGCTTTTTCTCTAATGACTTCTTTCTCTTTTTTTTACAGTCATCCCTTGAGTGCAGAGTGCCTGTTTGAATTTTTTTTATTGCAATTTTTAATATGCATATGTTACCTTTCATTTCTATTCATGCATACATTTTAGCCCCAGCTAGTGGTTCCTTTTATTTAATTTATGTACACATTTGTATGGTATTTTTAGAGCTTTTATGTTTAGAGCTTTTAACATTTTTGTTCTTTTTCTAGTCATTTTTTGTTTATTGACTCCGATATTTATTTATATGTCCCTAGCCCAAGATCGGGTGTAGTTTGAGAGACTATTAGAATTTTATTTTAAGCTGCTTGCTTTATGTTGCTGGAGTTTTGATATTTGCAGTTTTATTTCCATGCAGATCAGCTCGTAGTTAGTGTTCTTTAGATTTTATAGATCAAGTAGCTTGTAAGAAACAAAAGATTACTTTGGTACTTGTAATGTTTGTTTTGTTTTTGAAATAAATTTATTCCAATAACTTCTTGTTTTCTTCCGGTGTCCTGCTTCTAGGACTTCAAAATGCTGATTCATTAATGGCATGTAATACCCATCCGTTAACTCATATCAGGCACCAGCTCAAAAAATGACTTCATGACAACCATATATGCAGTTTCCTGGCAACACTTGTCAATGTTAGACAGCAATTTTCTGGTAACATTGTTCAGTAACATCCAAGTAACACATGCAGTAATATCTGGCCAGTGCCAGTGTGTTGTTAAAATGTTTACTGAAAGTTGACAGAATAAAAGCGCTGAGGACAAACAAAAACCACTGCTCTTTCATTTAGTTACGACGCTTGTTTTTTGGAAGCAAGAATCACACACAGGTTAAGATTAACTGCATACAGAAGGCTTGATGAAGGGTACTTCAGGGAGATAAGAGTTGAGTCAGTGACACTTAATGTGTTTTAGTCAAGATTGCCAGATTTTTCCAGTTCTGGCCCTTATCTCCCTATCCCCCTCTACCCTCCCGCCTTTGGTATCTAGTTCATCTTGACCTGTGTACGACTCTTTGCTTCTGAAAAAAATAAACATTGTAGCGAAATGAAAAAGTGGTCGTTTGTGTATGTTCTTCATTTTGGTGTAACATTACTGGATGGTAGAATTCGTGGCCATGAGCAACAATCGGCATCGTTATGTAACGACGTCCGAGTAACATCACTGATCTAACATCCAGGTAAGATATAGAGCTACTTTACTGCAACATTTTGATGCGACGTTACTGGGAGGTAGAACTAGTCCCCATTAGGAACGTTTGTCAACGTTATCTGACAACGTTGCAGTAACATGATTTGGGTAATGTCCAGGTAACGTATGCAGTTACGTTACTGTAACATTGTGGTGTAACGTTACTGGAAGTTAGAATCCGCGGTCGTAAGCAACGTTCGGCAACGTTAGCTGACAACATTCCAGTAACATTGTGGGCACGTTTTGTGCTACTTGGGGTATGTGTGTGTCTGCGCGCGCGCAAGTCTCTGTTTGTGCGTTCTATTGCACTGCGCCAGCAAGAAGACCAATTGGATGTCACTGGACACTGTTAAAAACACTATCTTATTGATTATTATTATTATTATTATTATTATTATTATTATTGTTGTTGTTCTTTTTTATGACTCATCTTCAAGCTACATACAAACACGACTAAAATACCAACTCTGACTTTTCGCGTGTACTCTGATCAAACATTGCAATGTGTGTGTGTGTGTGTGTGTGTGTGTGTGTGTAAGTGTGTGTGTGTGTGTGTGTGTGTGTGTGTGTGTGTGTGTGTGCGTGCGTGCGTGCGTGCGTGCGTGCGTGCGTGCGTGCGTGCGTGCGTGTGTGTGTGCGTGTGTGCGTGCGTGCGTGTGTGTGTGTGTGTGTGTGTGTGTGTGTGTGTGTGTGTGTGTGTGTGTGTGTGTGTGTGTGTGTGTGTGTGTGTGTGTGTGTGTGTGTGTGTGTGTGTTGATTTTCTGTGCACGTGATGTGAGTCCGTGCGAATATCCGGTCTCCCACACCAAATGCTGGATCTGGTCCCACAAGCCTCTGCTGCTTTGACCAGACCCGACACTCAAGTGGTTATATTTGCAATGTTGAATAAAAATGTATTATTATTATTATTAATATTATTACTATTATTATTATTGTTATTATTATTATTGTTATTATTGGTGTTGTTATTGTTGTTGTTCTTATTGAAACATAGCTGAGACTTTAGATTCAGGGCCATAGAATTTTCTATTGGTGGGTGAAGAAAATGTATTAGTTTCCAGTCTTTAGACTCGGGATCATAAAATTTTCTATAGGTTGGAAAAGAAAATTGATTGGTTCCCAGTCTTTAGATACAGGGCAATAAACTTTTCTATAGCTGGCTGTAGCCGTATTTATAAATTTCTAAGGCCGACCATGCAAAGCTACAGGGGGTGATAGCCTGCCATTAAATTTTCCATAGACGACCATAGACCATTTTTATGGGATGTTTCGGACTGGTTTCTTATGGGTTTTGCCTCTTTATCTGTGTGAGTTTTTCTTGTGCATGTCATCATAATCTCAAATGAATAGTTTACCCAGGTTGACATGGTCATGTGACAGGTTCTAGCAGCATGCCATGAATAGTTGTCAAACATTTTCACTATATTTTGATTTCATGTTGTCAGATATAAACTCGATACTAAATGTTTTTCAAACTGTACACTTCCATCAATAAATATATGTGAAAAATGCTAGTATTGAGCATTTCACCCTGGTTTTCAATTTCTGAGCATGTAGTTTTGTAACAAAATTAAATATGAACTCATATATAAAATTTTGTTTGCAAACTTAAAAATTGTATGCAAAAGAGGCACTTTATTATCAGCTGTTTGCATGAATTACTACTAACATTATAAAAAATTAGACTGCTAAAAACTGTTGCTTTTCAAGCAGAAATCTTACCTGTACATTATGAACAGAGCCATATATAAGCTTTCCAAAACCATTTCATAGTATTTATTTAGCACCCTCTTCTACACCCTTCATTAAATTTAGGGTGTAACACGAAACAGCACCCCTTTCGGTAAAATTATAAGAGTGCATTACTAGATTTTAGGGTGTTAAAAGGGTTTAGCCGGGGGTGTAAGTTGCTACAACACCCCTTGTACACCCTTAAATGTGTAAAACGTTTACTGTGTACCGTTTTTACGACCGCCATCCGGAGAATTCGGTGTAGGACGTCTCGGTGCACGCACGATACGTTCCACGGGCTATTTAATGTACGGATGTTTCGGTGTGCGGAAATTTCGGTGCACGGAGACTTAGGTGTATAGCGAATATTTCGGTCTCACTAAATATAAAAATATGGCGCTTGATCGCTAGTATTTATGAACACTCTGCCTGGTGGAGCAAACTAGAATGCATATTTGTAGGTGGGCGATATCATTTCAACTTGCGCACGAAAAAAGTTGAGGAGTCCAACAAAAGTAAAGAAAGTATAAGTGGTAAAATTCTTGATTACTACAAAACGGCAAATCCTTTCTTCGGAAACTTTTTTTTCTCAAGTTTTTCGATCTGGAGTACCAAAGGAAGGTTTTTAGATCTTGAGGATTGTCACAGGTTGTGTCCCTGGGAGTCTCGCCAGGCTCAGATACTTTTTGTACAAGAAGTAAACTTCATACATGGCTATAAAAACGTTGATTCAAGGTACAGATAGTAACACATGTGTGTTCTTGTTTTGGCTGTCCTGCCCAATGAAAGAAGCTTTTGTTCTGGGAGGTAGAGAAGGCACTGAAACTTTAAATTGGCAGTCCCTTTTGCGCTTTTCAGTTTGAGCATCAATTCTAGCGACGGCCATGGCGAGTGTGGCAGAGACATGCCGACCGATGGTGACTGAATCCTCAAGTTAGACTCTTGTAACCTTCTACTAAAGTGTACTACAATTCCTCTACCAGGAGAAAGTACGTGTGCTGTTCAGAGGTGTATGCACCGGTTTCGCGGTTGCACCATCTTTCACAATTGGGACTCAGAATAGGTCCAGTGACCCAGTTTCCGTTTGGGTTATTTTTGTCTCGTTCAGTTGGCAGAAGTATTCCGAAGTCGAAGATATGGACCGTAAACGAACGAGTTGTTTTGTGTCACAGTCGTTGGAATTCGGGGTGCACTTAGCGGGGCAGGCCGCAGGATACGAGATGGAGATAGGCACGTTTCTGGGTTTAGACGCTTCTTGGGAACAAAGGGATTAACGCGCCCTTGAAGGCAGGTCTTTGGGAATCCAAGTCAAGGGGTCCAACGCGACAAGGGGTCCAACGCGACAAGGGGTCCAACGAGTTCAGAGGTCCAATATTGCACCTCTTGACGCGTCGGACCTCTTTACTCGCCGTGAGTCTCTTGACTCGTTTGACCTCTTGACGCGTTGGATATTTGACCCATATTGAATATCTTGACTCGTGCCACGATGTGTCAAGAGGTCCAACGCGTCAAGAGGTCCAATATTGGATATATTGACTCGTTTCACCTTTTGGTGTGAAATGGGTACAAGCAAGGGGTGTGAAATAAGTACAAAGAAGAAAAAAAACTACGATAGCATTGAAGCATTCACCTATGATGTGAGAATGCGTGCGCATTACCTTTGCCCGAGTTATGACGAAAATATTCCCCGGAGAAGGAGAACAAGGGCAAGGGGGACAAAGGACAAACACAAATATGTCTTTGTTTGTGTTTGTCCTTTGTCCTCCTTGTTCTCCTTCTCCGGGGATAATTTTCGTCGTTCTTGTCCAGCCCGCTTGCACCTTTACATTTAATTGCATTATCATATTAGGCAGAGTTATTAGCGTACTAGATTCACGATCAATAGGGCATATGTTCAAAACAAGGCAGGGGATGGTTTCGTGCTCACGAAACCAGAGAGGTCACGTGACCAGATTTTTTTTCTTGTTCTTTTTATTGTGCTGGACAAGTCACGGATTTTGCCGACGGTTTTCTCGGTGACTGAGCCAGGTAATGCTCACGCATTAAAAAAACAGACAGCAGAGATGCTTACAAAACAACGTGGAGAAGAAAAATGTCGGAAAAAGAGCAAACCTTTAAGCTGTGAAGACTTCCCCACGGCAGGGGGTGATCTACACGAACACGGCTTTGATACATCGTTCCTGGCCGGTGACGTAATCCGAGTTCGTGTGTATGGCCCGTGATTTGCTTGGTTTCTGAAGCGACAGATACGCGCGCGATCATGGAGATCACATGCTGGGCACTGGATTTGCATACACCGGAAATAATTGTTGTTATAAACTGTCAAGCTTATAGCAACATTTGTTTGTTGGGAACCAGAAACCCTGCAGGGCTGTGTGCCTTTGTTCTTGTACCCTTGACGACAAAGTCGTAAATCTGCATCTCCCGTGTTGCCCTCCCCGTGAATATCAAACACGTCTCCGGAAAGATCTTAACATTCCACGATTTGAGATGCCTTCTTTGTTTAGGTAGCGACTCCTTCGACATCCGGGTTCAAAATAATTGTAAAAATATTTTGGACACATCTTTCGTCATACACAAACGATGTGTCCATAGTTATTTGCTATTTCGCCGTATACCAACACACTAAAGGACTATTCCGGCCTTTGACGTCAAGATAACTGAATATTTTTGTTTTAATTTCTGTGAACATTTCTTTTAAAGTTGTAGTAATTGTTTTAATTTGTTCACGTCCCGTCAAAACAGCTTTCTTAATATTTTAAAGTCCTTGGTCTTCGAAGAGCTTGAAGAGACCATTTGGCCTGGCGCAGCACGGCTTGTAAAGTTAATCATTTTTCCGTTCGCCGTGGCCTAGCACTGGACACACTACATCTATCGGCTTCCGAAATCGACGCGCTTTCCGACACGAACAGTTCTTCAATCGACTTCAGCCTCTATGATCCAGTTTTCTAAATATGATTGAGCAACTAATACACTATCTCACAATTCCACCCGACTAGCAAGCTCATCGCGTAATTTCAACTTAAATTATATCGACCGATGAGTGTTCGGAAATTCGTGTCAAGAGTGCTCAATCATAAAACGTTCCGTTTCATGGTTTATTTCACAGCATTCGCTAAAATAAAGAACCACAAAGGAGTACATATCGCTAGCATATGTATTTGCGACTGCTTCGTGCTTTCAAGAAAGTCGGCGGCCCAGAATAACCCACTAGCTTGCACCGGTCATAACGTTTCAAGGAGACAATACTCGCATTCATTTACAACCCTATATTTGACGCCAAGTGGCGTAATTCAGGCTTGTTTAAAGACGTCCTTCAATGATATTTGAGCTTCTCCCCATGTTGTGTTCTTTACCTCTTTAGTAAGCTCAGTGAAAAGCTCAGTGACTCGGTAAGCTCAGTGAAAAAGAACTGAAGAATAAAATAGTAGCCCATCCTATTTTAATGCAACAAGGCAGAGACCTAAATCTACAATGGCTACACGGCGTGATAAAAAAGGGCGCGGCTGGTAACGTTTTACGCCTGAACTTCTTTTATTGGTTAGGTTCGCAAGAGCGAGCTAAATATAGTTTATCATGCCATGAACCATCGTTGATATTTTAAACAGGTTGTTTCTATTTAACTATAAAGATGGAACTTATTGACAATGTTTCAAAGGTGCAGAATGGGGACCGTGCAGCGCTACCGCTGCGCTGCCCTCAGGGCGAAATTTGGAATACAAATGGTGGCACACAATTTAAACGTTCGCTTTTATCCACCTTCAAAAAATTGTTTTATTCATTTTTAATGACGTACGTGTCATCATGACACGCGCCAGCTCGTTTTTTACGCATTAACTTGGTATTGCCGGGGGGATCCGGACAATATTGTCCAGGACATTATGGTACCGGACATTATGGTCCCGGGCAATATGGTCCCGGACAATATGGTCCCGGACAAAATGGTAACAATCTTCACCGCCCCTCCAAACCCTCGTCGGGCGGAGAAACAACCACACGCGCCTACGCGGTTCACATCGAGGGGCATCATTATAAAGAGTAAAAATCTAATTTCCTGTCGTAGTCGTGGTGTGGAAGTGCCGTCAAAAGTCTCAAAATGACATATTCAGTTATTTCGATGTTATGCGTCGAATTAGTCACTACTTTTCGGCTATTGTCGTCCGCAGTCACGTGGTGTGCATATCTGGGATGCGCTACAAAAAAAGTCAAACCTTTGAGCCGGCAGAAGGTAAAAAGTTGCAGACGCGACAAACCAAAAATTTTGACGGCTGGACTTAAACGTTAACTACTTTTATGCAGTACCGCAAGGAATATTATGTTTTCCCGCATACAGGAAGCGTCGCCGTCCAAGATGGCGGAGCCGTCTTGAAATAGATGTACGTAAAGGGGCGTGGCACACAAGCGGGGCTTTCAATCCCTTGTGCAATGGTCAGATCCGGTTGGCTTTATTAAGGTCGAACACTAGAGCCGTCAGTTTTGTTTGGATTTTATAGCTTATCAATTTCCCTCAAGTTTGCGCAAAGCTTTGTCACTTGGGGAAAAAAGGTTGAAACCTTTTTGCGGGCCACGCTGGTACCGCGCCTCTGTTTATCTATATAAAAAAGCTTCGGAACCTCGGAATGAGTATTGTTGTATGTCCGGATTGTTGGATCTTCCGGGTCAGGAAAAGTTCGACCTCCGGGATTCGCCTTAACTTTGCAATTCCTTGTGTTTGGTTTTGAAACAGGAGCGACGTCCCTGGATTTTTCTGGCAGAAGTATTTTTCTTGTGCTTTGGCAAAACGAGGTTTTTCGTGTTTTTTTTTTTCCTTCTTTATCTCCTGGTCTGTGGGGGTTGTTGAACTTCGTGCTTTGGGTCGTTTTTCGTTTTGACCATACTCAATAGCGACCACCACCAGCGTCATTGCCGAACCGTGACTACACTCTCAGCTGCAATGTCTCGAAACTTCGGATTGCCTTCGTTGGTACCATCAAATCACCGTTCCAGTGGCCCGTTATTCAGTATCAAAGTGGTCGATGGACCAGCGCCGTCTCCGAGTTTTCTTTCAAGGGGTTGAATCCTATTAACCACGAAGTCAAGTACTACAGGTGCATCAGCTGCCACTAAATCAGCGAAAAGAAAGAATCTCAATTACTCAATTTCTAAGTCAGAGTTAAAAATAAAGAAAATAAACTGTTTCTCTCCACCTGACGGTATAACAGGTTTAATACAATTTAAAATAAATAATGCCGGGCCGTAATTGGCCAAACGTTTCTTTAGTTCTTAAAGCCAGTTAAAAAGAAAAACAGGGAGGCAGCTCTATCTTCGCATTGGAACAAACTTGGAAAACTTTTGCCGGCATTTATGATGTTTTGTGTTTCGTTTTGTATTTTTCCCCCTTTGGTATTAAATTATTAATTTTTGTTCCGCTTGGTCTTGCCTCTTGTCTTCAGGTGTTCTTGACGACGAGGAAGTTCTCTTGTTTGTGTTTAGAATGTTCGTACTGGAATATATAAGAAAATGAATTGGACACAATTTAAAAGTTTATTTTCTTTTAACGATTTATTTATTTAATTATGCATATCTGCGTTTCTTCGTATTCTCATGCATGTTTTCAATTTTATTTATTATTTGTCTTTCTCTCTATTTTTATGTTTGCTTTTTTTTTTGGGGGGGGGGGGGGCAGATATCATTCAATTTCTTCGTGTTTTTTAATTTTTTCAATGATTATTTTTGTTTACAACAAGAGATTATCTTAGTATAGCTGTACATACCCTGGTGGTTACATATTTACATTTTCCCTGAAAGAGAACGATCACACACATCAAGCTTCCTGTTTTCGTCCTGTATTCGTTACACGTGTTTCTATAAATATTTCTTTTTTTTAGATTGGAAGGTATGATGTTGTGTCTTGAAACCGATTTAATTATTTAGTCGTTTTCATCAACATTACTTTCCTTTTCGCACATTGTTAGTTGTTGGTGATTGGTCTTGAGGTGCTGTAAAAAGAGATCAACCTCTTTTTCTTTTTATTTCACTGTCTTTGTTGTCCATTCTTGAACACTGTTGATTTGAGAGTACATGATTTTTTGTACCAGTTGTGTTGTTGATACTCTCATTATTTTTGGTGAGATGCCCAGAAACTGGAACTGGTGTTAGGTCCTCATAACCGGTTTTTTGGGGCCTTCTCTATTGGTGGACGTTTGTCGTGGGTGGTTAAAGAAAGCCCAGGGAAGGAAACTGGCTCACTCCCTCTAATCTTCTTTTAGGTCTTCCAATAGACCCTTTAAGAAAGTCAGCGCCTCTAGTGTCGGTTGCGCGAACTTGACAAAATCCGCCATTACAGTGTCGTCAAGCATCGAGGGGGTTAAACCTGAACCATTCCGCTGCGTTCGGCAGTGGTGATAGCGTTTGACATGCCAAACCGTTGCTGCGCCCCTTAATGCACCCAAAGAGGGCCAAAAGATGAAAAACAACATAAGGTGAGTCTTCTTTTTCTTTTTTTTCTTTTTTCACGCTAAAAATACCAGTATTCGAAGAAATCGGGCCATGCAGATCCGCGCGAAGTGAGCAACGATCATATTTGGCCTGTCCGCTGCTGCTTCAACGCTTTTCGAAGCTTCGAGCGTGTGTTCACCGCTTCGGAGTGTAAAGTTAGCACAAATAAAAATAATTTTTAGAGGATAACCCCTGTCCACGCGACATCGTTTCGAAGTGCGTTTGAACTGCACGAGTAATCGTGCGATGGATCCCGTAGCTGCGAGCGACTCCTGACCTGTATTCAGAGTTGATTTCTGACAACGTTGCGTTGTGGTGTCCGATCACAAGTTGTGTGAAGTTTCCTAGTAGGCATTGGCACGTACCTTCGGATAATACCTCGTATGCACAAGCACTCGCGCAAAAAAAAAAAAAAAAGCAGCACTTCTTGCGTGCGAACGCAAGGAGTGCTCGCACGTCACGATATTACGTAGAATTCGATACAACACTGTTTTACTTTCACCATATCGGCATTGCATGGTTGCTCTTGCGAGCACGGAGAGATGTAGCTCGTGCTCCAACTTCTAAACATGTTTTGAAGCGCGCGCCCGGAGGCCCGAGGTATCGGGCCTCCGAGAACGATTTGCTTTGCTCGTCCCCGCAACGTTCTGCTAGAGCTGCTCTTCAAGTGCTTTGACCACATTACCCCGTAACTTTGTCCGTGAGCATAATACTCACCTGATCACAACCGCAAAAGGCACAGCATGCCATAGAATACATCACACAGCATATTTGTCTGCCACAACATAAAGTATGGAATGAATGAATGAACGATTTGTTGTTGAGAATAACACTGCAGAGTAAAACAGACGTGCACATGGGATGCATAGGAGAGTTGACTTTATTAAGGTCGTTTGAAGAGCCTTCAACAAAACAATTAGGGACAGAGAGACACACCTGAGTCTTGACAGAAGGCTGTTTAAAAACAACCAGTAGAACAGCCCAACGGAAACAAGTTTATATTGAAAAGTTCCGTCTGCATCATTTAAATTATACTGTCACGAATGACAAGTGATGAGGCGTCGAATGACCGAGTAAACTGAACGTTTAATGGGGCGAACTTGTGCCCAAAAAATAAAAGGAGAAAGAGAGATAACAACAGAGCGTCGCGGGCGTCGAAGGCGGCGAAGCAGCAGGATCGAACGCTCAGGCGAAACTGAGTCCGGCTGGTTACGCGGAGCCCCTTTTGTACACGCGTGCACTTCTGGAACAATCGGCGTGGAAGGTTCGGCGTGTAGAACATTCTGACCTCGAACAAGCAACACGGTTCTCGAATTTGCCAGAACTTCGTCAGAGTCAGAGTCAACAAAAATGCGTCCCCGCGGCCAGGGATCGAACCCTAGCTTTCTGCGTGGAAGGCACGCGCGATAACCGTTAGGCCACGAGCGCGCTGCCTGCTTGGACAGCTGCGCTCGCGGCATTACTCCCCCCTTTAAAAAGTGCATCGCCCCGATGCAACACAAAACAAAAAAAAGAAATCCACAGGAAAAGGACAGCAGAATTGCGAGCCGCAGTTCACAGTTCACAGTTCACAGTTCACTCGTCGACGAGAGTGGAAAGTTCTATCGTTCGTAATACGGCTTCAGCCGGACGACGTGCACCACCTCGGGTCGCGGCTGACGTCTTGCAGATGGGCGCGTTCCGTCGGGAAGGACTTCGTAGTTCAAATCGCCGAGGCGTCGGATGATCTTGTAGGGTCCGAAATAGCGTTTCAGAAGCTTTTCGCTGAGACCGCGGCGCCGTATCGGTGTCCACACCCATACCCGATCTCCGGGTTGAAAGTGGACGTCCCGGCGACGAAGGTTGTAGCGGCCAGTGTCGATACGTTGTTGGGCTTGAATTCGGAGTCTGGCGAGCTGACGGACTTCTTCTGCCCGTTGGGAAACCACCTGGGCGTCGTCGCTTCCGTCGGCAGCCGGTTCGTGGGGTAACATCGCGTCCAGCATTGTTGTCACTTTGCGACCATGAACCAGTTGAAAGGGGGTAACCCCGGTGGTCTCTTGCACGGCCGTGTTGTAGGCAAAAGTGACGTACGGCAACACCTCGTCTCATGTCTTGTGCTCCACGTCGACGTACATGGAGATCATGTCCGAGATGGTCTTGTTGAGTCTCTCCGTCAACCCGTTGGTCTGCGGGTGGTACGCAGTGGTGCGACGATGGCTGGTGTGGCTGAGACGAAGGATTTCTTGCGTCAGCTGGGCCATGAATGATGATCCTCGGTCTGAGATCAGAACCTCGGGAGCGCCGTGCCGGAGGACGATGGACTCAATGAAAAACTTGGCGACTTCCACAGCAGTTCCAGAAGGAAGGGCCTTCGTTTCGGCGTACCGCGTGAGATAATCTGTGGCGACGATTATCCATCTGTTCCCTTTCGTCGATGGTGGGAAAGGACCAAGTAGATCCACTCCGATCTGCTGGAACGGTGCGGTTGGGGGAGCAATCGGCTTCAGGAGACCTGCCGGCTTCGTCGGTGGTTTCTTGCGTCGCTGGCACTCGTGGCACGATCGTGTGTAGAGGTGAACGGTCTTCGGCAGCTTGGGCCAGTAATACCGTTCACGAATCCGGGCCAGCGTACGGCTGTAGCCAAGGTGTCCGGATGTCGGGTCGTCATGGCAGGCTTGAAAGATCTCCGCTCTAAGGTCGGTAGGGATTACCAGCAGCCATGGCGAGCTGTTGTCTCCGAAGTTCTCCTTGTAAAGTACACCTTGTCGGAGGACGAAGGTCGGCAGGGCTCTCAAGAAAACACGGGGTATAGTACCCCCTCGTCCTTCGAGGTGCTCGATTAGCGCGCGTAACTCAGGGTCGTTTCTTTGACGTCGTGCCATGTCGTCGGTATTCACTGCGCCTAGGAAGCACTCGTCGTCATCGTCGTCGCTGCTGCCGCAAGGTGTTTCGACGGGGGCTCTGGACAGGCAGTCGGCGTCGCTGTGCTTGCGGCCCGACTTGTAGACCACAGTCATGTCGAACTCTTGTAGTCGGAGACTCCACCGAGCGAGGCGTCCTGACGGGTCCTTGAGGTTCGCAAGCCAGCAGAGCGAGTGGTGGTCCGTGACTACACGGAACGGGCTCCCGTACAAGTACGGACGAAACTTCGTGATTGCCCAGACGACCGCCAGACATTCTTTCTCAGTCGTAGAGTAATTTTTCTCCGCCTTGGACAGTGTCCGACTTGCGTATGCGATAACTCGCTCGGTGCCTTCTTGCACTTGAACCAGTACCGCGCCAAGTCCAGCATTACTTGCGTCCGTGTGAATCTCGGTTTCCGCATCCTGATCGAAATGTCCGAGAACAGGAGGAGTCTGGAGACGTCGCTTCAGCTCGTCAAATGCCTGCTGCTGCTCCTCAGCCCATTCGAACTTCTCGGCGTCCTTCGTGAGGTTTGTGAGCGGTGCGGAAATTCTTGCGAAATCCCGAACGAAGCGCCGGTAGTAGGCACATAGTCCAAGGAACCTTCGCACGGCCTTCTTGTCTCTCGGCGCTGGGAATGCTGCGACGGCGCGAGTCTTCTCTGGGTCTGGGCGAACGCCTTCGTTGCTAACCACGTGACCCAGGAACTTCAGTTCGTCATAGGCGAACCGACACTTTGACGGCTTGAGGGTGAGTCCGGCGGTCCGTATGGATTGGAGAACAGCTCGTAGTCGTCGCAAGTGCTCGTCGAAGTCGCCGGAAAACACTACGACGTCGTCGAGGTAGACGAGACAGCTCTGCCACTTCAGTCCTGCCAGTACGGTGTCCATGACACGCTGAAAAGTAGCTGGAGCCGTGCATAGTCCGAATGGCATCACTTTGAACTCGTACAATCCATCTGGCGTGACGAAAGCTGTCTTCTCTCGGTCCCGTTCGTCGACTTCGATCTGCCAGTAGCCGCTCTTCAGGTCCATCGATGAAAAGTATCGAGAGTGGCGTAGCCGGTCTAACGTGTCGTCGATACGGGGAAGTGGATAGACGTCTTTCTTCGTCACCGCGTTCAGCTGCCGGTAGTCCACGCAGAACCTAAGCGTTCCGTCCTTCTTCCTAACCAGTACGACTGGAGAGGCCCATGGACTGCTCGAAGGTTGGATTATGTCGTCGTTCAGCATCTCTTGAACTTGTTCCTGGATTACCTCCCTTTCTTTTACGGAGACTCTGTACGGCGATCGATGCACAGGGCGCGCGTCGTCCTCGGTAATGATGCGGTGCTTCGCAACGGTGGTTTGGCGTACCTTCGACGATGTCGCAAAGCAGTCGGTGTATTCGGCGAGGAGGTTAATCAGCTGCCGTCGTTTCGGGCCCGGAAGCTTAGGGTCAATGTCGAGCTGCGCTGGCGACGTACTGCCTTGCTGAGGTGGCGATGATTTGTCAGTGATGGCGGCGATTTCGGCGGAGTTCTGGAGTTCCTCGACGTGGCCAATGGCTGCCCCTTTTGTGAGGTGTTGCGCTTCATTTCGGAAGTTCGTCACGAAGACCACAGTGCGGCCATCCTGAAGTTCAGCAACTCCTCTTGCGATGCCTATTCCTCTTCCAAGAAGTAACTGGAGGCTTCCTTCAAGCAGAACTTCGCCGCAGAAAGCTTCGGTGATCCCGACGGGTACGAAAACACTTGACCGCGGTGGTAAGTTCACGTGGCTTGCGAGGACTCGGACCGCAGATGACGTCGTTTTGGGACCCTCCGGTGGTGAAACAGGTTTTCGTAGTGTCAACCGGTTTGCTCCGAGGTCGATGACAGCGCCATACTCGCAGAGGAAGTCCATTCCGAGGATAACGTCCCTCGAACAGTCTTGCAGAATGACAAACTTCACAGGGCACGTCTCACCGTGGATCTCGACGCGAGCAGTGCATCGCCCGACTGGTGTGATGAGGTGCCCACCGGCGGTTCGTATTTGAGGGCCTTCCCACGGCGTTGTCACTTTTCGAAGGCGGCGAGAGAGCCTCCCACTCAAGACTGAGTAGTCTGCTCCGGTGTCCACGAGTGCCGATGCGTCGTGGCCGTCGATAATAACGTTTAGGTTGTTGGACACCGATGCAGGGACGTCGTTGTGATGCGTAGCGTCGGGAGAGTGGGAGCGCTCCGGCGTTCTTGGAGGCTCTTTACTACGGTCGTCTTCGGCAACGCCACCTCCAGGCGTTGCCGCACTTAGTTTTCCCGACGAGATAGGGGGGACAGGCTGTCACGACGAGAGCGGCGGAAGGGCGAGAGCGCACGTCGTGGCGAGGGCGAACGGGAACCTCGGGGTCGAGTCGGAACCGGGGACAGGGGTCGTCGGAGGTATTCCTCAATGTCACGAGGGCGTTCGCCGTACCTTGGGCGAGGGTCGTTCGGCGCAAACCCTCGTAGGCCCATTTGACGATAGGGGCACCTCCGGTAGACGTGGTCGGCCTCACCGCAGTGGTAGCACAGCGGTCGCCTGTCGGCCGTCCGCCACACGTCGGTCTTCCTCGGCGAGGGTTGCTCCGGACGGACGTACTGGGTCTGTCCTTCCTGACGCCGCAGATACTGCGGCATTGGAGGGTCTCGTCGGGGTGGTGCCGTGGCCTGGCGGTTAGCTTGCGGCGGTCGTCGGGCCATGGCAGCGTAGCTCAACGTTGGTTCCTCTGGCGTCGTCGTGTTGGTGGAAATTTCGGGCTGGACGGCTCGGTGAACCTCCTCTCGGACAACCTCGGCGAGTGATAGTGAGGACGGGCTATCCGCAGTGGGGAGCATCTTGCGAAGCTCTTCCCGGACGACTTCACGGATGATGTCGCGAATGCCGGGGATGCTAGGGCTGATGTCGTGGCCCAATGCAGAAGAGGCAGCGATGCTCGAGTGCCGATGGTAGTGGCTGGCTCTTGCGAGGAGGGCACGTTCCATGCTCGTGGCTTCCTTGACGAAATCTTCGACGGTGGCTGGAGGGTTGCGGACAAGACCACCGAAGATGTCATCCTTAACGCCTCGCATCAGGATCCGCAGCTTCTTTTCGTCGGTGGCTTGAGGGTCGGCGCGATTCATCAGGTGGAGAACGTCTTCGACGAAGCTTGTAACGCTCTCGGTCGGCCCTTGGGTTCTCGCTCGCAGGAGTTCTTCGGCACGCTGTCGTCGCTGCTGGTTGGCAAAGGTGCGTCGTAGCTCGGCCTGGAATTCTTCCCACGACGAAATCGACGCTTCGTGGTTCTCGAACCAGGTGCGTGCCGTGCCTTCCAGAGCAAAGTAGACGTTCTGAAGGCACTGCTCCGGCGTCCATCTGTTATGGCGGGCCACTCGCTCATAGTGAAGGAGCCAGTCCTCGACGTCTTCATAGATTTCTCCATGGAAAGGCGTCGGCGATCGGGGGGCGACGGGCAGGACAACGACGGGCGGAGCGGTCATCGTCGCGGTCTTCTTCTTTGATTTCAGCGGCAGGGGTCCGAGTTCCGGCGGTAGGCCTTGGTTACGGCGACTTGACCGGGCCTTGGTCTGGTCTTCTGCGAAGGGTAGTCTCCCGGGGCTGAGAACGTCACTTGGCCGGCGTGTTTTCGGAGGGGTACGGTCCACGGGCATAGAACGCAAATGTACCCCGCACCTCCACCAAAATGTCACGAATGACAAGTGATGAGGCGTCGAATGACCGAGTAAACTGAACGTTTAATGGGGCGAACTTGTGCCCAAAAATAAAAGGAGAAAGAGAGATAACAACAGAGCGTCGCGGGCGTCGAAGGCGGCGAAGCAGCAGGATCGAACGCTCAGGCGAAACTGAGTCCGGCTGGTTACGCGGAGCCCCTTTTGTACACGCGTGCGCTTCTGGAACAATCGGCGTGGAAGGTTCGGCGTGTAGAACATTCTGACCTCGAACAAGCAACACGGTTCTCGAATTTGCCAGAACTTCGTCAGAGTCAGAGTCAACAAAAATGCTTCCCCGCGGACAGGGATCGAACCCTAGCTTTCTGCGTGGAAGGCACGCGCGATAACCGTTAGGCCACGAGCGCGCTGCCTGCTTGGACAGCTGCGCTCGCGGCAATACAACCACATTTTTTCTAACCGCAATATTTCTACTCCCAGGTTTCCTACTTCGGCTTTCCTCTGGCTCCTGAAGCAGCTTGCTTTGATGAGCACTCCGGTGGTGGATCTGAAATAAATTTGCGTTCTTGTTTACTTATGTTTACTGCATAGATTGTACAGTGAACAAACATACTATGTGTTCACCCACATTGTTTTTCAAATAAGTAAGAGGCATAATCTTAGCAGTGCTCACTATGTGTGAGAAAAGACGCGTCATATATGCAATTATTCGTTTACTAAACGCCGGAAGCTTTTACTACGCCGAAAGTAAGGACTGGTTTGTCCTAACTTTTGAGCTAGCATGCTCGTGCTGATAGTGGAGACACGTCAAACCGCCAACGTGAAACTTGCCAGCACAAAACGCAATACGATCAAAACGGGCGCCTCTTCTAAAAAAAAAACTATGAAGCTCTGGCACGGCGTACAGAGGCGAAGTTCACCGGCACGACGCAAGAACGATTCTGTTTACCTCTCACCCCCCGCCTCGTACTGTTTAGTCCGTACGCCACTGAGCTTCGCAACATTATCTCAAGCTGTGAGAAGGCAACGAGCCGGAAAATACTACATTTCATTTCATCATGCAAAAGAGGCCGAAGATGCGCAAGTACCTTAGGCCTCTTTTGGCGTTTCCTTGTGCACGGCGTTGTGGCAGACGGCACAAGTCCGCCTGCACGTAAAAGACATGTTCACGGCGTGATGCGCGCGCTTGTAGCTTTGGGTTGGTTCACTCTTAAGTCTGAACGGGCGACAAGAAATAACAGTGCTTACCTCAACACTTGAACCGACGCCGATCAACGTAGGCCTCGGTGATGAACTTGTTGCTTCAGGCAACCTGAGGACTCGAAGCGAGTTTCGAGGCGCGGTACGCCTCTATCTTACATTTGTTAAAGCTACGCGGAACTGCAGTGAGGTCAGTGCTCCACGGGGAAGGCAAAGTCACTTGTCCCTGAGGACCGTAGCCAAAGGTACCGGGAGTACTGCCACAAGCACCTGCCATCGCTCGCTTCCGAAACGACGACGCAGTATGGCGGCGGTTTCGGTATCTCATAGTTGCTTGACTGACTTTCGTAAAGGGTATATTGCCGTTGGTTGTGGTGCGGGTTCAGGATGGTAAGCTAGGAGAAGCTGCAAGCCAGGAACTAGTCCACGGCTCTCCTAACGAAAGATGGAGTCTTCTCATAAGATGGCATTTTTCGATTTTTGATCTAAGAAGCTAAGGAAGCCCGGAGACTGGAGCTGGTCCAACACTGCTCGAAGCGCTGCATTTTTGGCTTCTTTACGCCAACTAATGCTCATTAGTCTTTCAAGAAGTTGTAACATTTGTTACCCAGTTTCTTTGTTAATCCTAGCTTCATCGTCTTGAATTAATCTGATAAAGCTTAGGTGGATGTTGCATATTTCTTTGTTGTTGGTGTGGTCAAGTGTGATTTGGGAGGTTTCCGGGTCGTCGCAGCTACCGTCTGTTTTTGGAAATCATGTTTTTGTCCTTTTTTCTTAATTAATAGTCAAGTTTTGTGTGTAAAAAACACGATCTTGCCGGTGTTAACAAGATCTTAACCTTAGAAGAAGAAGTCCGTTTAACTGTTCTATTCTCGATGAAAGTCAAGCAGAACAGCTTAGGTGGTGTTTTTTCGAGGTGTATTGAGTGTCGTTATTTTCTAGAATGTTAAGATTTCTCAAGCTAGTTTCAATAAAAGGTTGGTATTATTAGGATCGCTGGGCCCTCATCGTTCCAACGGTAATCATCAAAAAGAAAAGTTACATCTAAATTGTTGTTTATGAAGCTTAGACGTGTGTGCAGCTGTGCAGTAAACAATTATTGAAATTGTGAATTAAAGCTTGTTTCCAGGTTCTTTTTTTGTAAAAGTTTGGTATTGTTAGAATCGCTAGGTCCCACTGATTCTTATTCCCTATGATGGAATGAGCTATGTGTCTTTAGAGATTTGATATTGAAACCCTGCGATTCAAACAAGATGGTCGCTCGATAAGCAAATATTCTATGTTGATTTTTTAATATTTTTAATTGAGTTTAAATGATAGCTGGGTATCGTTTGAATCGCACTTTACTGCATTCAACCACAAGGTTGAATTTAGTGTAAGAATACTAGAGATTGAAAAATAATTGAAAAGATACAGCTCACTGCTTTGGTGCTCTTGTTCTCTTCATCCTCGTCTTCCCGTCATCAGCTGCCACCAACTCAGAAAAAAGAAAGAATCTGGCGAGAAGATTCTCGTAGCACACCTGACGCTTGAAAATGAAGCAATGATGACGGACAAGAACTACCCAGCCAAACCCCACTGCTGCCACCCGGAAATCAACGTGCCAGTGGCGAGGGTACTTGCAAATCTCTTTATGATGGAAGTACGGACAGAGAGCAGGCACAACCGGAAGTGCCCGCGAGAGTCCTTCGATAATGCGGTGCTGTCTGTTGAAGAAAGGTTCAGCGAGCAGAGCTCCGAAGTTGCGCAGGCCGTTAGAAGTGAAGTTCAGGAGCCTGTTAGAAGAAATCGCCAATTCTCCGTACTCAAAGGCAACACAGTTGATACAATTCTCCCAGAGTTTCAGATCACCAAGGACCAGAGAACCTTCCTCCAGCTTCAAGACAACACCGACAGCCGGCGGATGCTAATATGTTTCGCCGACAAAGACTTGAACGCTCTGCAGAACGCCGGCTATGTGCTCCGAGACGGCAACTTTAAGTACAACCCAAAGGAGTTCCACAAACCGGTCAAGCTCTACATCTTCAATGCGGTCCTGAACGGCGAAGCGCAGCCAATGGTGTACCCGCTCATACAAGCATTGGACCTACGTGCGCACGAGGTGTAAAACTTCCATGTTTGAACGATGCCATAATACAAAGGTTTGGGATCATTGGGGCCCGTGCGACCAGTACAACTTGAATCTTCGACTACGCGGCAGCGGTGATCATCGCAATAAAGAACGTGTTTAGCACAACCTCTAGCACACTAAAGGTTAGTGGTCTCCTTTGATTTAACGCAACAAACAAGCGCAATTGTATTTCTGCATAGATTCAAAACAGTATAATGAGAGCAGAAATATTTTTTGCTTCAACCTCAACCAAATTGCCGGCAGTGCCATAAATCGAAGCAAAACAAATATTGGTGTATTTATTAGTACCATTAATCAAAGCAGCAGCAGTCAACAAACGGGTCAGGTGCATTCCACTTCCTGAGAGGCGCTAATATGAATGCGCCTGAAAGCGGACGCTTTAAAGCGGGCACCGGTCAACAAAATATCAAATTAATTGCATCCCAAGATTCGACTACAGATGTCGGAAGTGAAAATGTCGGATATTGACTGCAGCCCATTTTTTATCTACTACTTTTTTTCCTTTTTTATTTCTTCCGGTGGCCACCTCAGTAATTTTTAAGTGCCAAGTACGCTACTGCATTCTTGTCAATATTTAAAATTATGCACTTTGTATCTAAATGCATGAACTGTACAGAGCGCGACATATTTAGCGCGAACATGCGATCGGCGTTTTTTTCTGTTTTTCTCGTAGAAAGAAACTGATTTCATTAGAGTTAATATTGATCCAGAAAGTGCTCACTTGGGAATCTAGTGTAGGCAAGAAACTTTCGGGCACGCTAATACTCTTGCGTAGTAAAAAGGCGAAAGTGCGCCGATATCGTGTTCGCGCTGTAAGTGACGAGATGTGTTCCTACAGAGTAAAAGTTTTTACACCCTTAAGGGTGTAAATCAATTTGTCCCAGGGCTAACACCCTTAGGATGTTCAGGCAAGCACCCTTCATAGTGGGTGCTTGCTAAACACCCTTGGCGAAGGGTGCTTGGCATGAAATGGGCGCCCACTGGGGTGGCCCACCACAGCCAATTCGGCGCCTGGAGAGTATCACGTGACGTTTTGGTTATGTGAAGTTCAAGGTCACATGACACTCTATCGACGCTAGATTGGCTGGTAGCGTCCGCCGCGCTCGGACGAAGGGTGAAATGAAGTATAGGCCCCAGTGAAAACTTTATAGGAATGTGTCCAATACACATGATAACTTGTATATTGTACAAAAATCATATAAGGTATTGCATTTTATTATATTATTTTATATGATTTACAGCTTATGTTTACTGAACACATTTACACTTTTTTTCACTTAGGGGGATTGCAAATCACCACATACGAGGCACGAGATAAGGAAATAAGGAGTCACACTGAACACAACTCACTTCATGAAGTAATACAACAGAGCTCCTTGCAAGCCACATCATAACCCCCGAGGGCAATTGGGTAGTTCTACAGCGCCCCCCTTTCTCGAACTCTAAGTGAGCAAGCAGTGGCCCCAATCATCGTACTGCACGGCTGAACCATTCTAAGCATCATGGGTTGCCACAAACGAAGCATGTGGAGCTTTCCTGTTTGGAAATCAAGTGACATGTTTTGTTTGTCTCAGAGGATTGCAGGTAACTCGCTTCGCTTATCACTTGCCTCCTAATGCGCATCTGTTTACTAATTGGAAGCCGGGTAGGGGGAACTGGTCTAGCCCTTGACTGAACCGCAGCAGTAGTTCAGTAAGTGAAGCTTATTATGACATCAATTAGAATGTGTTAAATTGAACATTTATTGAACCCTAAGAGACAAATGAAAAATACAATGTATGCCACTTCATGACATAAAAAATGCTATCTGCAAACATGTAGTGAAAAATATCACAGAATGAACTTGCACTCTACGGCAAAAAAGCAAATGTTTCAGTAGAAGACACTGTTTTCTTGCTCACGTACAAGGAAAATTATATAGTTCTGGAAGACGACTATGGATGAGGAACTTCTACAGCTAAATTCTAAGTACCTCGCCTACAGGAGTTCAGCATAAGTTATCACAGAAAGTGCCCAACAGTTAGAAAGAAAAAGAAAACACCTCCATAAAACTTTCTACCATTCGTTTTGTAAGCAAAATAAAAATTAACCTGATAATATTGGGGACAAAAGTGCATTATTCACTTTTAAAACGGCTCACACAACATCTCTTCAACTACATACCTGTCTGCAAACTTTGTTCAAAAATTTAATTACGACTGTCCTTGGAGTTGTGTCGCACAAGCCAAGGAAAAGCCCCTCCAGAGCAACCAGCGTGTTGGAGGCCTTGCGTTCGTACTGGATGCTGAACAGCCAATATGCTGCCAACAACACGCACAGCCCCTCTTCAGCATTAAAAACGGAGAACAAGTGCTCACAATCCACGACAAGGTGAAGAAAGTCTGCTTCGTCCAGCTCGTGCTTGTTGTAGAGGACACATGGTACCTGTGGGGTGTTCTCGTCCTGCGTTAGGTAAAAGAAAAACGCACTACATATTTTAATGTAGAAGGCCAAAACATGTTTGCTCTTGTCAACTGCTATTATTTACTGCAGTCAAGGCCATGAGCATCAGCCTCCACACATGCATAGAGTGCTTATGTGTGAACAAGTGACCGGCGTCTGCAGCAATGTAAAATGAATGAGAAATTAGAATCGGGGCAACATCTCGACATGAAAGTATTGCAATATAATTTTAGGGACACTTCTGGACACTTCTGTACCAAGATGCATTTGCGAAATCTATTTGTATTTCAGTAGTGAAATACTCTTGCGATGTGTATTATGATACACTGCTAGACTTGTGTATCTTGCTACATTTATTATTGGAAATGAGCTGACAGGTTTGGAGATAAAAAAAAAATAGAAGCCACGCCACAAATCCGACGCATCACTTTTCGTTTTCGCAATGAGTGATTTTTTTGCTTTGCTATCACATTTCACTTTTGCAGCGGCCGGTTTTCTTTCAGCAGACAGCGGCCTTCCTGTGAACATTTTAGGTTATTGTTTGGATAAGTGGACACCAACAAATGCACAGAAGAAAAACAGTATGTCCAAAAGGGTCAGAAGACAAAAAAGCAGGGACGTTTGCGCAGACACGCTTTGTAAAGCGGTGTTATCGGTCGCCAGCGTTCATTGGGTACGATAATGGTTTCTTATCGGTATCAGCTAACATAGCCAAGGGAAGGCAAGTTTAAAAAAGAAAAAGGGACAAACACCGACAGAAGAACGGAGAGCTAGGGAGCTACAATCTATGTCGGCCACGGACGCACCCCTCTCACTTCGCCACCCAGCATTTATTAGCCGTATAGGGTTGCCGACTGACCATAACGGTACATGATGATATTTGTTCGTTGGCCAATGTTAATTTTTTTTGTTTGCTTCCTCCTCTACACTGAAAAACCCAAAGATGAAGGTTACAGAAAACAGCAAACATAATAATGCCTCGTATGTAGCTGAAAAAAATAATTTTTACGAGCTACATTTTATGTACAGTCACCGCCCATACGAGCTCCCCCGTCCGAACATTAACTGGAGCAGCCAAAATCCAGCATGCAGCGTGTCGAGCAAGGCAAGATTGACGGCTGTGGCTTTCAACGGTGGAGGGGGTGATTGCACAGAAACAGGTGGCTCGTAATAATATACTTCTACAGCTATGAGACATTGTTGTGTTTGCACCTTGCAGCACCCCTCGAGTTCGTGCCACACAAAGGTGTTCTGACAAAATATATAATGAGCTGTTATACAGTTAAAATTTGGGCTAGATGGTGAAGCATGTTTAGGGGTAAAACAGCGGGAACAAAGGCATAGGACAGAGAAGGTGTACACAGACGGAGCGCTGTCTGTCAACTGTTTATTTAAAAAAAACGCCCAACGGCGTGGTCATACCAAACAAAAATTACATCACGACACATATCCGTAACATGATCTTAACACGTTGAAGCCCCTCAAACATGCCAACTCACAACCATAAAGATCTATCGAAGGTGCACTGACACATTTGTCTTTGAACTTGGAAATGTAAAAGGCCTCAGTTATCTCCCTAGTTCGTTGGTGACTGTGTCTTCCCAGAACCGTGGTATCTTCCAAAATCGCAGAACAACCGCATCTGTCGCAGTGAACCGCCAAGTTCCCTGACGGAGATGCCCTAATCAAACACGCGTGTTCACGTAATCTATCATCAATGCAGCCTCAGGTCTGGCCAATGTAAACTTTTTTATAAGTCAGGGGATTACAGTAGACCTCCCCCCCCCCCCCCCCCACGCAAGAAACAAACTTGTTTTTATGCTTCTTGTCACATGCGGCTCTGACAACCGATCACCTCTCCACCCTCGCATATAGACGTCCTATACTCTAAGAAAAAAAGGAGGAGAAAGGTAGCAGAAGTGACTGTTCCTCCTTGCTTTGGACTCGCCCCCCTGAGAAAGGAGGAACGGAAGGTACGACGAAAGGAACAGCATAGGTTCCTTCTTGTACAGTTGGTGCAGGGGTAGAACTTCGCGCTACAGATAAAGCGGTCGAGGGTTCAAACCCTGAAAAGATGCGAAGTTTCTTTTTTTTTTTCTTTCTTCTTGCTTTGTTAGTGTTATTCTTTTTTTTTAATTTGTCAAAACAAAAATAAACAAAAATCAGACCGATGGAAGGAAAATTAAAGTCCTTATTATCCACCGACGCCAAGGAAAACTATATAAATATCATTGCTACAATCTTCATCAGCACGCTGTTTGATAAACAGGATTTGGGCACCCAGGTTAGAGCTAAGCCGTTGACGCAGGGGCCAAGACGACGAGGTCGGTCCTTCAGTCGTTTCTTTTCCCGTAGAGTTTTCGACATTCATAAAGAAAAAAAGCGCACTCTAAGAAAAAATGGAGGAAAAAGGTAGCAACGGCGCGCCTCCAAGCGGACATGAGAAGAAGGGAGGAACAAGACGTTTTCCTCCTTTTCCAGGCAAACGGGAGAAAGCTTTCGCCCTCCCAACTCATCTTTTTTCGGTTTTGTTTTTCGAGCACGTCGCGCACGTTGTTTAATAAATGTTGTTAAGTTGATTGAGCTTCAGTGGCAGCGAAGGCCGCCTGTAATTCCATCTTCTAGTCCAAACGTGCAGAAACTTTCGGTTGCATTGACGTTTTTAACACTAATTTTATCAAACGAGCACACGAAGCCGCTAGAAACAGCGAAATTCCGGAGCAGTGCCAGCAGCGCTACGTACACTGGTAAAGATGGCCGTTTCTGGATTGCCACGCGGAACTACAGTAGCGGAACCACGCGGAACTGTGTCAACGTTTTCGACGTTATGGAAATCGCAGGAACTGCGTCCAAGGCAGGCAGGTTTTCCTGCCGGCTGCCTGGATGCCTTTCGTGCTGAATTCGGTTCTGTTTTCCCGTGCCGAGTGCCAACCGGCGTTCAACGTGGTTCTGTATTTCTGCGTGTCAGCAACATAGCAACAACATCGTGATGGCAGTGTTGTGCGTCGTGAACAGAAGACTGGAATTATCGCCGATGTGACCATGTGTTCGCGTATCAGTGGTGTAACAACAATATGAGATGACGTAAACTGTCGGGCAGTGATGCCGCTGGTCGGGCGTTGATTGGAGGGGGCGGGGTGTCGCATGTTGACATTCCGCTTTACATGAAAGAGTTTCAGACCACTTGAGGAAATAGGTGCAGTCGATCGACGTGCGGATAGTCATGTGGGAACGCTGGTCTGAACGGTAAGCTCCTATCGTACAGTGGCCAATGTGACTGTCGGTCCCCGGGAGAGATTGCGCTCTGGAGAAAAGACTGGACAGTACGAAATTACGACGGAAAGTACGTATATTTACAATGAAACTTTAGCATTAAAAGTACGAAAAAAACAGGTAAAATCGAAAACAAAAAGCTACCCTTTATTTTGCTGTTTAAATATGCTACGGTTCTTGGAGAAACTACCCTCTAAGTGGCGTGCTGGAATGAGCGCTAGAAGTTTTCGAGCTCGCCACGGCGTAGCTGGCGTAGCTCCGTACACTTGCCGCAAGTCGCGGCTTTGACTGCATTCAAGTTGATCGAAAAGCGATTTCTCTGCCCGTGAAGCATCACTTCCAGCTGGGTGAAAATCTGCTCTACAGAGATTAATTCAAGACGGCAATTGCAGCCGTGCGCGAACAGCACAAGTAGAAAAACAAACACTACAATATAAATAGTAGGCAGTTTTAGAATAGCGCACGCTAAAGCTTTGCGTGCGCAAAAATAGCGCCGTCGCCATTGCGCATGCTCCGAACGCAAACCAGGTTTTGCGCTTTTCGTGCGCAATTTTAGCGTGCGCTATTTCTCGGAAATAGCGCACGCTATTTTTGACGACGCAAAGGGTCTTTGCGTCGTTCTCGTGATGCGCGAGAAGTTGCGAGAGGGCTAAAGCCAAGACGATCCGTGTTCTAATCGGGCGGGAATAGGCAAATGGCGGCTCAGAAGGCAGCAGCAGCAGCGGCAGCAGCCTCCTCGCGACTGCGCTTTTCTGCGCAAGATGATATTTCGTTGTTACAAGAAGTTCACGCCCTCAACCCGTTTGAGGACCCAACGAGATGGGCTCAAATTGCAAACCACCTTCTGTCAGCCACCGGCAAAAGTTTTAGCGCGCGAGCGGTACGCGACCGCCTCGATCTGCTGCTAGCACAGTTTGCTGCAGAGGATCACGCCAACTTAAGGTGAGTGTACTGCTCCATTTACTGCTAAAGATTATTTAAAGCAATGCGCAATGCGGCATGTTGATCTGAGCACCAGGTCGAGCTCAGTTGCTACTCTGTCGCAGGTCAGGCACCGAGGAGCAATATAGCGAAAAAGAACACCTCCTCCAGGAGATCGCCGATCTTACAGGAGAATTTCACTACAAGTACAAGGCAACGGCCGTCCGGAGAGCGGCACCCTCACGCCAGAAGCTCACAGCCGCCGAACGAAGCGACGCGTCTGCGTTACGGGACACCGCCGCCGCAACCAACTTAGCATAAACCGCGGTACGTCATTTTTTTTTTCTTTATTTTTGCTTTTATAAAACTACCAATGCTGGGCTCGTTCTATTTATCTGCGCCAGCCTGCACCGGTGCAGAAAAGGTTCGATGCAGAAAAGTGCAAGGCAGTGTTCCCAGCTTGTATTTTAAGACAGGCTGCAGTCTTAAATAGCATCTAGGTGTTCACCGAGTGAAGCTGGTGCAGGAGATGTAGGTAAATCGAACGAGCCTACTGTTAATCTCTTTCAAGATGGTTGCAGAAGAAGAATGTAAACCAAGGATCACACATGTCGCACTTGCTGCAAAAACTTCAAACCAAAGTTTTAAAAGTAAAAATAATGTATTAATATTTACAACATCTGGTGTCATTCGCAGAATGGCAACGCAACTGCAGACGCATGCCGTGCCTCCACTTCCACTGATGCTGCTGCTGCAGCGTACGTGGCAACCTCTTCGGTCGTCGAGGTACCGGAAAGTGCTGGCAACATATGTGAGTGGTATCAGGGCGTTTTAATGCATATGCGTTTTCCTTAAAGGGCAACTCCGGTCGAAAACCAAACCAAAATAAATGACTGGTATCGCTTTAGTGGCTTGAAATATGATATCACAGGCGAAATTTTACGTCAAAGTGAAAATGCATATTTCACTAAGACCGATTTTAGTGATGTGACCAGCTGCTTTTAGCGGGCGGAAAGGGGGTCAGCTTTTAGTCAAGGAAAACTGAGCAGCGCCCTTGTGACATCGGATCACAGTGGAGCTGCAGTTGATTGGTTGTACCGCTCACCGCAGCACCTTGTTGACGTCACATTGCGACCATAGGTTGATGATCAGCGTTGCCATCCCTCTAGCAGATAGTTTCGGTCTTTCCGTAGACGCCCGAGACCAAACTTTGAGCCGTGATATTTATAAAACTACACACAATATCGAGAAAAAAAAATTATCCTTGTAATTCAGAGACACTGCTTAAGGTAAAAACAGTCGTAATCCCAAATTAAAAAAAAAATATTGACCAAAGTTGCCCTTTAAGCATGTTTCACATGCCGCAATTAGCGACTCCAGCGAACTATAGGGGGCGCACTGGTCAGGCAAAATGGCGGACGAAAGGAGGTAGTTTTTGTCGTTCAGCACGCGGACCACCACAAATTTCTTACACTGCAGCATAAAATCGGTGTTACATATGAAAGCAAAGCGATCTTTCGATGGTAGAAACCCTCTTCTAGTCAGTGCGTAAAAATGACACGGCGGAAGCATCAAAGTGATTACTGGAAACGATGTATGTTTCTATGCTGCCTGCGAGAACCAAGCAGCAATAGCAGACGACCGAGTCAAAGTTACCGCCTCTCTTGCGCTTCTCAGCGTGGCCACTACGCGGCGTTGATTTTGCTGGAGTCACCAATTCTGCTGCCAAAATCACTGCCGCTAGCGGTCCCAGCACCGCTGATGTGGACGAGCTTTTAAGCTCGAGCTGTCAGCTTTAATGCATGGTACGGTTGCATTATACTCTGTCCAGTTTTTTTTTTTTTTTGTATTTCTCCGATTGAAGGCCCATAGGCTTTCGACTTTAGTTTATCGTAAGGCGAGACAAAACGTATGCCTACGCTTTTCATTATCATAGATGCAGTGGCCAGTGCTGCATACTTGAACCACAACTGGAAACACCAATGGAACTACGAATGGAAAACATAAATATTCAAGAGTTAAGATCTTCAGAGGTGCTGCTTTTCATATTTTTTTTTCAGGGACCACTTGTGTTGTGGATACGGCAGAGCTCCTCTCGACAGCAGATGTAGGCGACACATATGAAATTGTAGCTTATGACCTGAGCGGAGAGTTAACCGCAGCTGCCACGGGCACTCTTCGGTCGATGTTGGAGGCCATGTACCTGCAGCTTCACCCGAGGAGACCATGGAACCTGAAGCTAGCCGTCAGGTGCAGAGGGGCAAGCTCCAGGCTTCCCAAGCAGCTCAAATGTTCTATAAACCTCCTCAGAACATCCCTTGTGATTAGGTGAAGGGCTTAAGGTAAGGGGAGGTGCATAAACTGACACAAAGAGAGAAACATAAGCACTACCATTTGCAATCGCCATGAACTAAGCCCACAGTGCCTGACACCGTTCGGGAAAAAAATTCTAGCTCTGTATGTTCGTATTTTGAAATATCTTTTTTACAGTTTTTATTGAAGTACCTCAGGGATATCCTGTTACATAGAAGACAAATCTATCTTAATATCTGCATCTAAGAAGAAAAGTAGAATATTAGTTGTGAACACTTAATGTAAATCACGTGCAGTAAAATAAAATCTACTACAGTAATTCATTTCACAATCTGGGCACATTGATTTCACCTCTGTTCTTCAAGGCCTAGGTTGCCTGGTGTTCCTGTCGCCTTTGTGCTTCCTACGATCACTCTGTGCTCGTTCATGTTCTTTGTATTGGCGCGTTCCCGACTATTTCATGACTGCATGATGTTTCCTGTGCCTGCGTATGTCGCTGTGGGGCTTCTTTTCTTGTAGGAAGCCAAGGAGGCTGCAGCAGTGTAAATGAGCTTGCTGAATATGTTCATGTCAATTTGCAACTCCGTGATATCCTTGCCCAATGTTATTTTCTTTCGGATCAGATATGCAGCAGGGCAAAGTGACCACAATGTAGACCTCCAGGAAAGGTTTGTGCACATTTTTGGAGAAACATTAGTCCAACATGCACCATATGTTTTTTTTTTACAGGAAAAAAAAAGAGAAAATGAGAATCTAATATTTTTCGAGAAAAGATTGCAGTTTGAGCAGGGCACCCGAGAGAGGGAGAACAAGCTGGAGGAGCGGCGCATTTCACTCGAAGAGAAGCGCCTCGTCCTCGAGGAGAAGCGCCTGGCCCTCGACAGAGACAAGCACGAGCAACAAGTTCGTGAGTGGGAAGAAGAAAAAAAGAAGAGAGCTCAAGAAAGGTCAGAAAGAGAAAGGGATCGTGCGCAGGAAAGTCACTTTTTTCTCGCACAGCAGCAAGCCATGTTGGAGCTCGTGCAGTCAATGATTGCTAATAAGTTCAAATAGACAGCAGGCTTTTAATTTTCACTTTTATTTGTTTAATTACCGTAACATAAATACTTAAACGAATGTAGAAATGGAAGCTCCAATAAAGATTACTATAGTCAAAGAAAACTTGTTCGAAAGAAAACAACAACAGCATCTTTCAACTCAACACTCAGAAAATGACTAGAAAGGCCACTTTATGGAAAATGAACAGTGTCACCAAAATTATGTAGAACATGTAAACTGTATAATCTCGTGGGTACAATATCTTGACAGCAGCTAAGAAGTGCTGCATGAAATAGCGCTTATTGTGCAACGCTTAAAAAAGACTAGAAAGACCACGTTAAGGCAAATTTACAGGGCCCACCAAGCCTATACGAGACATGCAAACTGTGTCTTATCTCATAAGAATGCTAGCTGCCATGGTTTCATGGAGGCAAAGCACCAGCCTACGAATACCCAGTTGGTTTGAATGTTGGCAGAGCTGCCCGCAATCTGACGGAGGTTTATTGCAAAGAAGGTGCCATGTTATTGAAATTTCTGTTGTACGTTCTAACATCCCCCGATGGTTGAAATTAATCCTCAGTCCTGCACTAGGCCACACCAAATGCACTTTGTCGGTTTGGCACAAAAAATTTCCAAAGGTAGTGCTCAGTGGAATGGTCCAACCAGGGGAGGTAGCTTGCTCAAAGTCGAAATGGCGGCTGGGCCTGGGACAACAAGGCAATTCTGCTTGATGCAGGTAGCGGCCAAAGGTGACTGCTGAAATCGTCAGTTATTGAAGGGTTCATTCAGTAGAACCATGGAACGCCCACTGATTGAGTCATCTAATCACTGACGGTTTAGGCAGTCACCTAAGCACCTTAATACGAAAGGGTGGTGATAAGTGTAGATTGACTGGCCAGCAAAACTGCTGTTTTCCTGGCCTAGCTACAATTTTGGCCTTGAGCAAGCGACCTCCCCTGTTCAAGCTGTTGTATTGAGCGCTATGTAATGGAGCACTGATCTTACGAGGTAAGACACAGTTTGAGTGTTCCCTATAAGTTTGTTAAGCACTGTACCAAGAGTATCTTAAAGGTTGTGTCTGTCCCGTACAGAGGGTTTCAAGTATTGCCCCAAGTTGGGTGCACGGAGCCCAAACATACCAGTCTGGCTACCGTAGAGGCATGTATGACAGTTAGCAAAAATTGCCCCCACCTGATACATTCTCCCCACATCCTGCAAGTACAGCTTCTGATTCTTCTTGAAGTCCAGGAATGCGAACTTAGATACTATTTTGCCGAACCCCCACTCAACAACTTGTCGCACAGTACTCATGCCACTGTTGAAGAGCACTTGCTGTTGAGTGAGGGTGGCACCTGCATACGGCCTCATGAGGAGCCGCCGTAGTGGGTACGCAGGGTCGCCATAAATAGTGTAGGAGCGGCCCTGCACTAGCTTTTCCAACTTTTCGTAGAGGCCACTCTCGCGCAAAATGCCTGCATAAAACAGGGAAACAAGAAAGCACTGTACTTTTGACCACTTTTAAAAACAAAAGTTGCATGGTATTGATTTGCCAGTGTGCTCATTTGGCATGCTTCATTTCGCAATGCAGTGTGAATGCAGCATTACAATTCTTTGTCCTCTGTAGAACAGCACACTCTTTCAGAGCTAAGAAGTAAATATTGTTGCAGCAAACCTCGAAGAACGCAAGGGCTGCATAAATTGGAAGAGATAGTAAAATCGGAACATATCACTGCAGCTTAACAAAAAATGAAGCAAAAAACAGCATTTCAAGGTTTCTTATTTCAAGCACAGCAACTGGACTAACTCATTTGAAAGAATTGCATTAATAATTGTATTGAACACATGATCTCCTTCGTGATTTGTATTTGGTTTGATGCTATCTCTATAGCAAGACTGCTTATTCAGTGTTGCTACAGAGTTGAAATGCTGATTAATGGAAAGTGTTAATATCAAACATGGAAGCATGCAGGTCCAGAACAGCTGCACCCACCAGCGTCATGCCTGTGTCCTGGATAGGGACCGTCAAGTTGGCAGATGATGCCGTTTGCACACATTATCGACTGGTACTTCAACGCATTCAGCCTCTTGTGTCCTGAAAAGTAGATGCGCTGGTTGGTGGAAGGGCGGCAGATGGACCTGTCTGTCCCATCCACGAAACCCCAGCAGTTTGGCAGGGGTGCACCTCGGGCATGAACGGCCTGCAATAATGGTACATTTTTAGCGAGACCTTCCTGGTGTCTAAAACATGATTTGCTTTGATTAAGTGTCTTGTTTTGATATTTAATTTTATTCTTTAACTGCTTTGTGTCAGTATTCCTTATTTGTATTATTGCTGAGTTTAAATGCAGCTTTTCATTTTTTATTTCAACATATTGCCAGCTATGAGGCCAAAGCAGGTTGGTAGGCATTTTAGAAGTACACTTAAGTATTCAAAATGTTATCAAGAAAGCCACGCACATTTTCACTATTTACAGCTTCCGTGGATAGGCAGTTCTATTCTTCAATACGTTTAACAGAAAAGATTTTAAAAGAGTCTGCATTGAAGAGATAAGGCTCAATAAATTTGTTATGTTTCGTTCTAGTTGTGTTACCAAAGTTTGCATATGTAGCATATTTATTAATATCAATAGAACAACGACCATATAGTAAGACCTTATCAATGTACTTTCTCCCATGCACAGGAAGTGTTGTTTTTTTGTAGTATACAAGAGTTTCATGAAATAAAATCTATTACTAAATAAACATCCCTCTTTAAGCTGTACATTTTTTCTAAATTAGTTCTGTTCAGCAGTTCTGGGTAACATATTTGACCTCCTTAACTGGAAATGACAACAGTAGGCAGGAATTTGTCTGGGGGAAAAGGAAAGCAAAGGAAGGAAGGAAGGGCGGGATGGAGAAGAGGGCTGAGGCAGAGGGGGCTGGGATGTTCATGATTTGTGGTGTAAAGGGGGAGGGGAGTGAAAATGCATGTGTATATTATATGGTTGACTAGATATTGGGGGGCCGGGGGAGGCTGAAAGCTTCTGGCTAGGCTACTGAACACCAATATTGACAAGTATTATTATGTGACGCTGCAAGCTTTGACTATTGCAGGGCGTTTCATGAAATGCCGGCCAAATCACTCCACCAAAGAGTATTTATCGCACAGAGAAAAAGTTGTCATATTGGTCTCTGCCAAAGAGCCTCTTTAAGATGAATAAACTTTGTTGTATTTAGGTTCTTAATTACTTTTGGGTTCTTTTTAATTAGGAAACATTAAAAGCGTTAAGTATTAAACTGCAAAAGCCAGCGCACCTTACAGAAATATTAGGCGCGCGCAAAGTCCCCCCCCCCCCTCAAAAAAAAACAAATGGAATATGGGCGCATTTATAGGTTCTGGTTTTCTATGGGAAGGCATCTTTGCGTCGGCGGTCCTGTTCCTTGTGGGCAAATTAAGCAACTACCGTGCGTAATTTGACCACGTGCGCTACGCTTACTTCTACGAGGGAGGCGAGGTGATAGTCGCGCGCTTTGACCTCGGGGAAGGGGACTGCTGGCGCGGAGATGCATTTTGATAGAACATCGAAACTTAAAAACTCATCCAATAGTTAATTTTTTTCGGAATGTCGTAAAATGCTCCACGCGTTTTTTCTTAATTTAATGTTTAAA